>JACEFZ010015851.1:0-12597 GCA_014155875.1 Cepaea nemoralis
TTGTAAAGGCTGCTAAAGGGCTGGCTTACTAGTGACGTAAAGTGGGGCTTTACCCACCCACGTCCCGGGGAAGTCACTGGCCCAGCCAGTCCCGTCTTACCCTAAATGATTTTCGTCTCCCCCAAAGATTTAGCTCCCCACGGCGAGTTCGTGTCCTTTTTGTCTGGGAACAGTTTTTAAAATTTTGACCCCTAGCCAAACGGTAGAGAAAACAATTTACCCTTTATTTCATGATGCCTGGTGTTCCGGGAACAGTCTACCAAATTAGGAACACTTTTACATCCTTACTGGGTCCGTGCTACCAGTACTGACGTTTGAGTGACAGAGTCAACTTGAACTGTGCCAACTTTCTGTGCTTATAGGCCCAGTTATATCCATCCTGATCCCATTAGAGACCACCATCTGGTTCCAGAACTTTGACATTTTTAAATTGGGGGTTTAAAAATTTATGGTGGTTCTTGGGAATGTTGTCTAGCACAGGCCTTACCAGTGAAGCTTGAAGGACAGGCTTCGGGAACTTCTACAGGGATTTTTGTCCGGAGTCATCACGTACCACCGCAACTTGGAGTCACCACTTTTGACGTGCTAGTCTTTCCCAATTGAGACTACACCTCGGCAGAGACATTCCACGCTACGTGTGCAGATGAGTGATCTTTAACCTTGGGTACGTACCCAGTGTACAGTGAGAGTGGGGACGGCCTGAGACTAATCCAGATAGCCTTTCTTCTATCGCCGGGCGGTGGCCAGGATTCTCTCATGAACACCCCCCTTTGTACATTATATCATATAGTCCAGGTTTCTCCATGAACATTCCTTTTGGGACATTATATCAAATAGTCATTATGAAAGACACCAGAGTCTTTCATCTGTTCTGGATGAGAGGTGAAAAAGGTATTGTCCAGCGGTTGATAGTGAGAGGACAGGAATCCAAGGGCTGGTGGGGTCTGTAGACTGAGATTATTTTATTCCCCAAAGGGGATTATCCCGTTATTTTAAAATGTAATAGTATGCTTCCCTCACCCCAAGAAAACTACGACAGTTATCCAGCTCCTATCCACGGCTGGACCTCACACAATACAACCCACACACCGGGTCTAACCTCCAATAACTATCCAACCCACTTTGGGTTCAGGCCTCCATTAACTATCCAAACCACTTTGGGTTCAGGCCTCCATTAACTATCCAACCCCCACTGGGTTTTGGGCCTGCATTCAAAACTGGGAGAACAACACAGGACAAAGATCTCTATCTAACTTCCGCTCCTCTCCTTAGACTCCTTGCCCCGCTCGGAGTCTAAACATCAACTGTCCCCTAAAGTCCCCTGACTTCACACAACAATACACTGTCTCTCGCCCCATCCACCCTGGGGGTCTCCATCTACCCTCACCATTATTTCTCAGGGCTGGTTGTTTTTTCTCATAGCCCCGCTACAGGTCACTCACCTCAATGTCAATGACCCAGGCATATGTCATTACCCCCTTCTTAAAAGAAAACATCGTTTTCAAATGTTGGGAGACTAAAACTTATTAAATATTGCCTGGGTAGCCCTAAGTATGGCTCCATGTCACTTTAGATACCACCCTAACTAATACATCAAATAATCATAGTAAACTTCTATATTACCAACACATCGATACCACCAACTTTCCATCTTGTGTACCAATGTATGAGCTAATACATGGCATAATAATCCACATAACATAGAAAAGCATTATATTTATGTACCCGCAGGTTTATTAACATCTTCAATACCGCACAAACTATGTAACTTCGCTAATAATAGTCCATGAATAAATGTCGAAGCATTGCATTGCCTCTGTCTTCCATCAACTATGTGGAGAGTTTGCGTACCGACCATATAGCAGGTGGTTCTTTTCTTGCATCAACCCACCTCTGATTCCTATCGATGCTGTGTCTACCCTTCATATACCCATGCCTCATGTTTCCTATATCTTTAAAATATCTTTTTGCTAATCCTAACCCTGGTTCAATGATGTCGTTAACACTTTTTAACTGTGTTAACATTGCTATCTGCATATTTTGTACCATTACACTGGAGTCTCTGTTTAGTCTGACCTCTTTATTAAATCCTGGCCAATATACCTGGCATCCTGCTCTCTGCTGCTTACGCCTTACTCCTTATGTGCCCTGCCCATGCCCTACCCTGAGCTGTTCTAGTATATCGGTCTCTATGTGCTAACGGTACTACTCCTTGCCCACATGCAGTTCCGCCATCTAAAAACCGGCAAGTGAGAACCTTGTTCTTCCCTTCGAAGCACCATCTACCCTTCTTTGATTGACTATGTCTTTTGGCTTATGTTCTTCAAAGAAAGCCACATTAAATCCACTAATTTATTAAAACCTTTCCCTACTTCTGCAAGCTCCATCCATTTATTAAATGTGTTCTTTACTGTGTTGACAAAATCTGTAAAATCCTGATTTGTCTCTGGCACTAATTGTCTAAACTTTGTTCTGTATCCATGCTCAGTTAGTTGGAACTTTGTAAGCAAACGTTGACGCAAAATAGTGTAGTTGTTTCTTTCTTCCAAAGGTAAATTAAACATGGTATCTAGGGCCTTACCCATCAGAAACTCGCCCAGTCTAATAGCATACTCGCCTTCTGGGATGCCTAACGCTTTCGCCGATGCCTCGAATCTCCCCAGATATGCTTCAAGACTATCACGGTCTGTAAAGTATGGCAGTTTTAGTCTCTGTGAGGGATGGGAAGATCTTCTGCTTTCTTCACTTTGACCCTTAGAAGATAGTTCTAATTTTTTAGCGCAATTTCTGTTTACATTTGACACTTGAGCTTCTCTTTCTCAATTTCTATTTTCATTTGTGTCTCTTTCTCTTCCTGTAGACGCTTGTTTTCCATTTAGGCTAACATTTCTTCCTGTAGACGCTTGTTTTCCATGTCGACCTGTCTTTGTTCTCTCTCAGCCAACTTTTCTTCCTGTAGGCGTTTGGCCTCGAGTTCTGCATGTCTCTGTTCTCTTTCAGCTTGTCTTTGTTCTCTTTCAGCCTGTTTTTGTTCTTTCGCTTCTGCATACTCCTGTAACTCTTTTCCCTTCAGGCCTAACCGTTCACCTGCTTCAATATATTCCATTAAAGTAGGCATCTTGTACTTGTGGACACGTCGCTGTCTGTCAGCCAACTATAAATGTAAAGACCCTGCTTCTAATCTTTGTGTACCTTCCCTAAGTACACCACCACTAAGACTGTACGTAAATTTGTAGTACTAATAATATCGCTCTTTACTCACCCAGTCACTTTACAAGCACTAGGTAGTGAGGGGGGAATATTACTTATACTACCTCATATATATATCGCAAATAGCTGTAGAAAATTTCTGGAAATATTGTTAAACATACATATATATCCATATACAAAGGAATGAATGATCCACACTAAGTGATGTCTATAAAACGCTAGACGCACAAGCTGAGTATACGGAGACAGTGATCACAAAAAAATAAACCACAGTAACATCCACAAGCTTGTGTAGGGTGACCACAGTGCGCGTAATATATATAAACTGACACGGACCACTAGACAGCAGAAATGACGAAAGATCACAATAATAACATATATCCGAAGAAAACAAATATCATATGTAAATATAATGAAAAGAAAACAAAAAAATATAACATCAAAATATACACAGATCTGACGTTAGACACACAATGGCACGGTATATAATCTAGGACCACCACTGCGTCACTGCAGAACAAAACAAACCGACCTTTCGATTTACTTCCCAGAAAATATATGGTGCACCTCAGAAAATAACTTTTTGCCCTGTCTCGCGACCTTCGCGAAACAACACAAAAATCTCCTACTCCTGACAGACACTGGACCACATACAAATAATTGCGTAACACCCAACAACAATATATATGATGATGGGAGCAAACAAAGTGTCCAAATGGTTGGCCGATAATAATGTGCTTATTAATCAGTCGCCAAAAGTTCTTCGTTTGTTTTTAATAGTTTTTTGCAATCCGCTGGAAATGTCTATGACACTAGATTCCAAAATGTTCTTTCGATATGTCATTAGTTTTCCTGGACGTGGTGACAACAAAGTAATAATCCAGACGTCTTTATACCTTGGTTGCGGAGATGACGCTTTGTTGTATCATCTATTAGGATTCACGTTAACCGACCAGGTTCAACAAACAAAATGGCCACAAATGTCCAACGTATTCAATCTGTATATATAAATACTTTTTGTCGGAGAAATGCGACCATTCTTGTGGTGACGGCGCTTGATTGTCTATTGTAGCATGTTTGCTTAGTGATATGATGACGACAGTAGAACAGTTCAACAAAGACAAAACATAAAGTCTGGTTTTCGTTCAAAACAGCTTGTTTATCCAGTTCTCCTATGGAAAATTTTAGTAACTTTCCACTGTCCATGACCTTGACCACGCAGGTCAACCTCAGTCAGTACCTCAGTACTCTTTGTCACAATAATACACACTTAATCTGTCTGTAAACTGACCGGAAACTTTTTCCGTCATACACAACACTTCACTGTCCTCGTAAACAGCGCTGACCCTCTCCTGTCATAAACCACTTTTTTGTCCATGCGACTTTTCACCTATGCTGTTCGCTTGACCATAAACACAAGCGCCTGTCTGCGTTAATTCTCTGTCACCTTGATGTGTGTTGCTCTGGATCAGCTGTTGCACTTCAAACTCAGTGCGGCCCGCTGCCCATTCTCTGCACTCACTACCCAGTGTTATTATTACATGGTGCCAGTCCGTCATGTCTTCCTGTACTTTAACCCACTTTTTTCACAATTGATGGTCTCTAGATCACACACCTGCGTTAAAGAACCGGCTCCGTGGTGAAGGAGTTCATAGTTGCGGGCGATTTGGTAGAAGACCACCTTGTGTTGGTTTTTATCAAATGGTATGGTTGCCTGTCGTTCAGAAAGCAATGGCAAACTACTGAGCGTAAACTTGCCCAGGTATCAAGAACAGCCAAAAATGCTGGGGTTGACGTTACGTCCTGTAAAAGATATGCAACTAACTTTTAACTAAGAGGACATACATTTAATACAATAGATGGAACATCTGCCTTCACGAATCCGGTTATCCAGGGAGTACCACACAACGAACGCCTTGTCTGGATTTATAACGGCACCTGCGTCTCTGCACCACTTCGCCACCCTGTTTACTGTCATCTGTAAATCTTCAATAATTCTTTCCCTTTCTCTTCCATGTCTGTACACCAACACATCATCTGCAAATGTCAAGATTCTACTAGCTCCTGGTGTCTCAATAGCTGCGACTTTGCAGGTTATCAGTTATCAGTTATCAGTTGGGGTATCTTCATTGCACTCCGGACATGTCCATAGGTGCTCAGATCCTCCTCCCAGCATATGCATCAGCGTCCGGTGGCTAATAGTGCCAGTTCTGTGTTGGTTGACGAGGCGCCTTGTTTTCCCGATGTACCTCTCGCGTCTGGCTGTGCCGATTCTTACTCCCAAGTCTTATGATTTTGTATCCATTAAGTCTTGAATGATCCTTACCTGGCTTTGGGAGTGGGACTAGGAAGCTGTGCAACCAATCCTTGGGTATTTCTCTCATTTTTATGCTTAGGCCTAAACAAGAGAGATTTCCTCCAAGTCCCCATCATTCATGTTCTTCATGTGGGCATACCTTATCCTGCCTGGGCCTGGTACTATGTCTTTAGCTCTCTACAAACGTCTTATATCCTCTACCGTATCATGTCTTCACAGTCCTTCACGTGATCTGCGACAAGGCCTCTCTGACCGTATCCCTTATAGCCCTGTATTGCTGACCAGTCTGTTTTAGAAATGGTGCAAGAAAAGTCTCCCCCTGTCCTTGTCAGTTGTCAGAGATCGGTTGTTATCAATACCACCATAAACTGCACCATGTGTACCAGGCATTACCTTTCTGTTCATCTGTCAGTGCAGCCTCCAGAATTTTACCTATGTCACATTCCCAATTCCACATTTCCATTTATAAACTGTTCCCACTTCCTCTTTTTTGCCTCTGCTGTTGGAGATTAAAATCCTGCATCTTTACTTTTTTCCTTCTTTCACCCTCCTCCAATTCTGTATCAACTTAACTTAACATAGGGGGGTACGGGGTGTCAGGCATTGGTAGCACCTTTGGTAAGGATGGCTCTCATGTCCTTTCAGGACCCATCCCCCACTGGTCCAAGTCTGACACCCAGCTCGTGCCTGTGGCTCCTAGTAGCTGTCAGCATGCGACAGCGGCCACCCCCCGGGCAACAGCTGTGAGAGGCTGACTAAACCAGGCATGGGTATCCGATTTGGTGTCAAACCAAGAGGTAAACTAGGGTATGCCTACCCAGCATGTGAAGACAGGATTCGGCAGACTGCGCGGAAGAAATCATTCCTGATTCAACGGGCAAGACGGCGTTTACCTGCAAAGCGTTGTGGAACGTAATGAGCACGGCAAGGCACGTAGAGCGCCCTGGTCATCCACTGCACCTGTATTCGTCTCCAATCGTCTCGACTTGTCTTGCCACTGGACTCAGATGGACTCAGGCGAGAGAGTGAGGTCGACGAATTGCGCAACTCTTCCTCACTTTAATCCAAGTCATCGCGCAAGTCATTCTTCATCCAACGTCATATACAAGGCAGGTGGGCCGTTCCTAACAGAGCAGCTTCACCGAGTCTTCACAAACATATGGATGAACGAGACCATGCCACAAGATTTTAAGGACGCGTCAATAGTCCACCTTTACAAACGTAAAGGAAACCGCCAATCCTGTGACAACCACCGAGGCATCTCCTTGCTTTCAATTGCAGGGAAGATACTCGCCAGAATTCTTCTCAATCGCCTCACAGCCCATCTCGATCAAGGTCTTCTTCCTGAGAGTCAATGTGGCTTCAGAAAAGAACGTGGAACTGTTGACATGATTTTCGCTGCAAGGCAGCTGCAAGAGAAATGTCAGGAACAGAACTGCGAAATGTTCTCCACTTTCATTGACCTTACCAAGGCTTTTGATACAGTCAGCAGAGAAGGACTGTGGAAGATTATGGCAAAATATGGCTGTCCACGAAAGTTTGTCCAAATAGTGCGGCTATTTCATGACGGCATGCAGGCAAGAGTACAGGAAAATGGTGAGCTGTCTGAACCCTTTCCTGTCACCAATGGAGTGAAGCAAGGATGTGTCCTGGCACCAACACTGTTCAGCCTCATGTTTTCAGCCATGTTGATGAATGCCTTCGAGAACGACGACATTGGAATAGACATCAACTACCGTATGGATGGAAAGTTATTCAATCTCAGAAGGCTGAAAGCTAAAACCAAAATTAACAGTGGCACCGTCAGAGAGCTCCTGTTTGCTGATGATTGCGCTCTATACGCCAACTCAGAGGCGGACATGCAACATAATGTTTCAGCTTTCTCACATGCCTGTGCCAACTTTGGGCTCAATATCAACTTGGAGAAGACTGTAGTTATGTACCAGCCAGCTCCAGGGAATAATCACACTGTGCCGAATATCAAAGTGAATGATCATAGACTAAGTGTTGTGGACAAATTTACCTATCTTGGCAGCACCGTGTCACAAGCTGCCACAATCGATGACGAAGTGAATGCAAGAATCTCCAAGGCCAGTGCAGCCTTTGGCAGACTGTACAAGAATGTATGGGACAGAACTGGAATAAGCCTGCAAACAAAGCTAAAAGTCTACAAAGCAGTTGTATTATCCACACTGCTATATGCTTGTGAAACCTGGACTGTTTATCAGCGACACGCTAGGAAATTAAACCACTTCCACACAGTCTGCCTAAGGAAGCTACTGAAGATTAAATGGCAAGACAAGATTCCAGACACTGAAGTCCTAGAAAGAGCATCCATACCCAGTATCCACACTCTACTGATGAAGAATCAGATTCGCTGGGCTGGTCACTTGACTCGCATGCCAGATCACAGGCTCCCTAAACGAATTTTTTACAGCGAACTGCGTTGTGGTAAACGCTCCCAAGGTGGCCAGAGGAAACGTTTTAAAGACACTCTGAAAATTTCACTGAATGCTTTTGGAATTCATCATGACACCTGGGAGGCTGCAGCCAGAGACCGAAATTCGTGGCGTGCATCATTGCGCAAAGGTGCAGTTATATGTGAGGCAACCAGGACTGCAAGAGCAGTGAAGAAAAGGCAGGACAGAAAAACCACTGCAGGAAATCCTCCTCCAGAGACGTCAAGCATTCTTTGTCCACATTGTCAAAGAACATTTCGAGCCAAAATAGGCCTTATCAGCCATCTTAGAACCCACGGCTCCATACCTTCAACCCCACTGGATGAAATGAATGGTCATTATCATTCTTGATGGACAAACAACATCAACTTAACTGGTTGCTCTCCGCACCCTCTACCAATTCCTTATGCCGCCCTCTGTTCCCTCCATGATTGCCCCACTTCTTGTGTTCACCAAGATGGTTGGGTGAAGATTCTCCTTGTTGGTTTACACTGTCCCTGTGATCTAAGGCGCCCCATGAGCAAAGATTGGTCAGAAATCATTATTAAATGGCTCTTGTAGCCTTAGCTGTGCTGGACTTAGGTATCAATACAGAACATCAACATCATCAAAATCGGCATCAAGTGCCATGCCAACTTGCATTGGCCATCATGCACATTGTAGAATCTAATCATCGACATGAATCATCTGGAGAAATCCTGGGATCCCGAAAATTATAAATAACCTGCTTTTAGATGTATGAGTTCCTCCCATTATTCATCATCTGTCAATAACAATGTCACAAAATAAAACCGTGTGTTTAACCAGTTGCTTATTATAGAGGCTTTCTGATAAACCGGACTATCTGTTAAGCAACAAGTGTTTCAACTAATACAGAGAAAACATTCATAGTTGTGGCTGCACGTGTTCCAAAACAGGTCGGGCATAAATAACAGCTGTACTTGTACATCTGGTTGACGGATTAGCCACACTCGGAAGTGAGGGAGATGAATCCCGACATCGCTTTGACAAGTCATAAACAAGTCGGATGGAAGAACGGAAGTACTCAGCACGGAAGTAAACAGTCCATATGTCATATAATTTCCGGACATCACGCAGATGGGCAGATTGCTACTGACAGCTTGTTGAGAAAAACTGTTGTTGGGATCATACAGTAACTCGTTAGTTTGTTTTGGGAATCTAAACAAGTGATGACAACTTTGACAGTGACTAAGGCAAGGGAGAATCGATTCTTGACAATGGATGATATGCGCAAATAACACCTGCAGGACGTCACCCATATCACGTGACCAAAATTAGGGTTTGCCATAAACCATGATTGGGAGAAACAGAGTTGATCAAAACCGTGGATTATGATGGACGTGTTTGTGGGAGAGCTCTACAGTGTTAGAATAATTTAACATTAACTAGCCTGTGTCGTTATGGCAAAGTGTAGTAGCCATCCCGGGAATGAGGCGGTTTTGCATAAGGTAGTCAATATAGTCTATTAGTTCTAATTAATATAGACTGTAGCCTTGTGAAAACTATAGTGTGATGATTAGCACTGTTAGTGGAAAACTAGTTAGAGTAGAATAGTGATATTGGCTCTGCTAAGGTGAATAGAATACTGAGGTTGCACTCTGTATTGGTCTTTCCTTGTCATAGCCTGTTTCGGCCCTAGGTGGGTAGCTAATCTGCTCTATGACATAGTTTAGTTAGCTAAAGATCATTAAGCAAGGCAATAGGCTTACACGCAGCCGATAGGATCAGTGACTAGTACTATCACCAGATGTGTTGTTTCTATCCTAGGTTCCCTACCAGATCCGAGGAAACTCAACAAGTTTTTAGGAAAGGTTCAAATCCCATTTGGAAGAACACCAGTGGAACAGTCAAATAAAGTTTCGTACAGAACGTAACTAAAGCTAGAAGGAAGATGATTCACCAAAGAGGGGTGATGATTACTGATGCATCACACAGCATCAGACAGTAGTAACTAACTGATAACATTAATTATAATAGTTACCTAGTGTGATATAATCTCGTGTAATAGAACACAAGACATGATACTTGAGGCTAGATAGACACGAGTGAGGATCAAGTACATGAACAATTAACTTGATTAACTGTTAATACCACCGGTGTCTATTTCGGAAGATCATGAAATGGGATTACCAGAGGTCTACAGAGGCAAATCAGTATCCAGCAGGATGGTTTCGGCACTGGGTGAGATCTACATGTTCTGACGTAATGTGCTGTGGTCTATCCTTTCTGGGATCAGCTGTCTGGGTTGTAGTCTGAGAGTCCGATTCTACACACTTTATAGAACACGTCACACATTTTCTTCACATGCACGTCTCATATACGTTACACTTTTCTTTTAATAAATTAATCTTTATTAATTTTTAGAAGCAAGAGTTGTTGAGTATGTTGCGTTGGAGAAGTATGAGAGGGGCATAGTACGACAGTGAGAGAGTGACAGGAAAAGATGTCCACGGGCTGATGAAGTGTGTTGGACGGAAGCTGGTGGATTCTCCAGAATATTAAAAAGGAGGAAAATATTATAATGTGGGTGTCGGCTCTCTTCACTCCAGGGACGACACTGTAAAGGAGGACACGACATTATTGGGGGCTCGTAAACGGAATCTTTGGACAGCGGGATCTCTCGTAAATGGAATCTTTGGACAGCGGGATCTCTCGTAAACGGGATCTTTGGACAGCGGGATCTCCCGTAAACGGAATCCTTGGACAGCGAGATCTCCTGCAAGCAGGAACCTTTGACAGTGGGATCTTCTGACACCGGGGTCTTTTGACACGGGATCCTTAGTTATAAGAGGGAGATATCATTTTGGAGAGTCCAGCTAGAGTGAATGTGGATAGGGGTTAGGACAAATATCTTACCTGTTCACACTTCACACGTCTGCATAGGTCTGTGGTCCTGATTCTACTCTTGTCACTGAGTGAATGTGCTGTGCGTGGTAATATCTAGATTTATAGTACTTGTTCATATATCTGTATAGTAATTTGCAGTTATATTGTACTCGACCTGCTAGCTTACTTCTCTGTATAATGGCCACCCCTAAACTAACCACGTTAGAATTAAAGGCAAAGGGGGAAGAAATGGGACTGGCGGGTTCTGCTCTAATGGATTACATACAGGAAGTGGAGAGAGAGAGTATCTTTAAGCAGAACGGGAAGATCGAAAGGCCCAGCTGGAATTGAGAAGGATGGAGTTGGAACAAGCAGCTAAGAAATTGGAAGCTGAGCAAGCAGCTAAGAAATTGGAAGCTGAGCAAGCAGCTAAGAAATTGGAAGCTGAGCAAGCAGCTAAGAAATTGGAAGCTGAGCAAGCAGCTAAGAAATTGGAAGCTGAGCAAGCAGCTAAGAAATTGGAAGCTGAGCAAGCAGCTAAGAAATTTGAAGCTGAGCAAGCAGCTAGGAAATTGGAAGCTGAGCAAGCAGCTAGGAAATTAGAAGCTGAACAGGAAGCACAGAAAAGGGAGCACGAGTACCGGATGAGGGAACTCGAGTTCAAGAGTCAATCTAATGGAGAAACTGAGGGAGCAGTTGGAGGTTCCTCCATCCCAGGCTCAACACCAGTAGGTGGACATGGGTACCATGCTATGAAGTTTCCTTTAGCGGTCTACGAGGAGGACAAAGAGAAGATTGATCAGTACCTTCAATGCTTCGAGGCTATGTCAGTTGCTATGGGTCTGGAGCGTAACAAATGGAATCTCAAGCTATCCCAGGGATTACGCGGGACCGGATACGAGGTTTATTCTCGCCTGCCACCAGGACATGAGAACAATTATGACGAGTTAAAGACGGCTCTGCTGAAACGATTCGAGGTTACGTCACATACCTACCGGAAAAAATTTTGAGCAGCGAAACGAGAACCGGGGGAGTTGTTTGCCGCCTACAGTTTGTGTTTAAAATCGTATCTCCATAAGTGGATGGATTTGGCTGGGTTCGCACATGACTATGAGAGTCTGGAAGAGCTCATGGTGGTCGACCAGCTGAAGAAGCAAATGTCTAAACCTCTCAGGACGTTCCTGGGAGAACAAGGAGCGGAACGTATTGACCTCGTGACTAAATTAGCACAACGGTTCGTCGAGGTACATGGGGAGGCAGGGGAAAACCTTTCCACCAACACCAAAAGTCAAGAGAAACATGACAAGAAGAAAGCCAAAAACTCAGGAACAAAAAAGTGGGAACCTTATGTGCAAAAATCAGAGGATAGTTCAGAGAAGAAGAAGGAGGGAAGCAAGAGCACTTCAAGCTCTACACCTAAACGACCGTGGTCGGAGAAGTGGTGTTCAATTTGTAAGTCACCCTCTCACAATACGAGGGACTGCAAATCGAAGGCTAAGAACCCTCACTTTGGCAAAGTGTAGTAGCCATCCCGGGAATGAGGCGGTTTTGCATAAGGTAGTCAATATAGTCTATTAGTTCTAATTAATATAGACTGTAGCCTTGTTAAAACTATAGTGTGATCATTAGCACTGTTAGTGGAAAACTAGTTAGAGTAGAATAGTGATATTGGCTCTGCTAAGGTGAATAGAATACTGAGGTTGCACTCTGTATTGGTCTTTCTTGTCATAGCCTGATTCGGCCCTAGGTGGGGGTTTTCTTTTT
>JACEFZ010015852.1:0-11205 GCA_014155875.1 Cepaea nemoralis
TGAGAAGAAAAAGAAAGAAAATAAAAATGGAAATTAGTGAAGAACAGTATGGTTTTATGGAAGAAAAAGGTACAAACAATGCAATATATATAGAAAGGTCAATAGAGAAACAGTGAGACGTATATTTATGCTTCATAGATTATACTAAGGCATTTGATAAAGTAAAACACGATGAGCTGATTAAAATGTTGGAAGATATAAACATTGATGGGAAAGATTTAAGAATAATAAAGAATATATACTGGAACCAAGCAGCAGCAATTAAAATGGGAAATAAAGAGGATAGTTACGAACAGATAAAGCTAGGAGTACGACAGGGGTGTGTCTTGTCACCCGATCTCTTCTCCCTGTATAGCGAAGTAATAATGAGAGAGATCAAAGAGAAGCCAGGAATACTAATCGGAGGATATAATAAACAATATACGCTATGCAGATGACACAGTATTGGTGGCGAATAATGCAACAGACCTACAACAATTATTGGACATTGTAGTATCAGAGAGTGCACAGAAAGAACTCTCCTTGAATATCAAGAAAACAGTAACAATGTTGATATCAAAGGAAATGGGGACACCAAAATGTGACATAGAAATAGAAGGGGAAATTCTCAACCAAGTGGATAATTTTAAATACCTAGGGGCACTTATAACATCAGATGGAAGATGTACAACAGAGATTAAGAGCAGAATAGGGCAGGCAAAAGCCGCATTTCAGAAAATGAGGAGTATCTTATGCAATAAGTCGCTATCAATGAATGTAAGAAAGAGAGTGCTAAAATGCTATATAGAAACAGTTTTGCTGAATGGCAGCGAATATTGGAATGTAAATGAACAAATTAGGAAGAACTTAGAAGCAACAAAGATGTGGTTTCTAAGAAGAATGTTGCGAATTCCTTGGACTGTCAGAGTAATTAACAACGATTGCCTGAAAGAGGCTAATGAAACTAGAACACTATATACAACAATAAGAAAGAGACAAACAGCTTTCTTTGGTCATGTGATGGGAAGAGAGGCATTGGAGAACATCGTGACAACTGGAAAGATCGAGGGGAAGAGAGGCAGAGACAGACCAAGAGAAATGATACTGGACGGATTGAGACGGTGGCATTGAGGAATATCATCAGCGGAGTTGATCCAGAAAACCAAAGACCGAGATCTGTGGAGAGCCATGAACGCCTACGTCAGCTGGCACGGCACTTGATGATGATGAACTTCCTTCTATAATATCCACATCTGTTTCCATAATTTTGGCTTCACATTTTTCTATTTGACAGTTTAAAACCGGAACTCCTGCGTGACCTTTCTGCGCACTGCAGTGTGAGCAATAGTCCAGTAACATCCGATACCCGCATTGTCTGATTTTAGTTTAGTTTAGTTTAGTTTAGTCGATGGATCAACAAACATCACGGCACACGGGTGTAACACATAAGTGCTCAGTTATACTCCTAACTCAAGCCTGAGTCCGGAGAATCTCAGCTCAGTGCACGAACTCCGTAGCACTGGCGAGGACCTGAGATACTTTGGGTAGATTTTTAACTTGAAATTTTACTAGACAGCGCCGTTAGTCTACTCTTTTTCGATTTCCAACTGCCAAGGGGAGTTTACGTACGCAACAATACACACGAGGGTCCGATCTCACTACCCAGAGACCAGGGGAAATTTTGTTACTAGAAGTCCATGTGAAAAAATCCCGGCCCTCACCGGGGCTTGAACCCGGGACCCCCTGGACTCAAGGCGGACACCATACCACGAGACCACTCAGCTGCCCTAACTTTTCTGGGTATGTTTATGCATTCTTGTTTTTGTTTTTTTTTTACATAAAAAGAGTATTATCTAATTTTTATTTTGTTTAGATCTGTTTGTGTTGTTCCTGAAGATTACTAAGATCGAAACATCGGATTCAGTGTGTTGTGGCTTAGCTTATGTTTACATGTTTACGTTACGTTAATTTAGTATTATTATTATTATTATTTTACCCGTTGTGATTTCTGCTAACGAGGTTTGAGTTCACTGTGTTATATCTATCTTTTTGACATGAGTCAATCAATCAATGAATCAATGAATTAATCAATCAATTATGTGCCGTCTGTTAGTCAGGTCTTAGTCAGATATGACTGAGCTACCGTATGACAGTAGACGGTACTACCTGCTTTCTGTCAGTGCCGAATGTTGGACGGCGCTTACCAAACCCGACACCTCACATTGTGCCAACGGCTTCGGGCGGAAGAGCGCAATTGGGAGGGTACTAGCCTTATCCTGGTGCGAGGAAATGCAACCCAAAGACAAAATAAGTCATGGCAGGGCAGACCAGGCCCTAAGCCTTGGTTGGCAGCTGGTCTAGGATCGAAGCTCCGACAGGCGGACAGTTAGAGCATTGCTTTGCTGATCCGGCAGCTTCTGCAGCTTGTCTTGTTCCAGATTATAGGTGTCAACTTTCCTCTGGAGTGAACTAGGCAGGCCGAGAGAGGGATCATGCTGCATAGGCAACACATCGTTTCTTTATTTTAGCCCAGGCTTTGTGCTATGGAGAGGCAATAATTCCATCCCTGGTCTTAACCGGTCTCGGAATCAAAGCGAGAGGCAACTGTTACGGGTTATAAGTCCTTGTCAGTTGGCGTAGACATGGGGCGCCACGCGTTGCCTCTGACGGTGGGAGACACCTACAGGTGTCACTGATCAGCTACCGCCCGCCTCAAGCTGGGCAGCCCCCAGCCAATTGGGTGCTGATCCGCCACAGCCTGCCTGCTTCAATGGGTGCTTGGGGCTAGGACAAAATCTGAATCGCAGGCTGTAAAACCAATGCACCAGGTACTAATAAAAAGAATAGAAACCTCAAGCTACGGCTTGCAACCTGGAAGCGTGAGAACCATGTGTCCAGGATTTTCCACTGACTTGACAAATATTGACGATGTGAGAAAAACGGCTGTGATTGATGCTGAACTCAATCGTCTTAACATTGATATTGCTGGCCTGCAGGAGACTCGCCTCGCTGAGGAAGGGTCACTCAGGGAAAACAATTACACCTTTTTTTGGAAGGAAGAGGGCAGGTAGAAAAAAGGCAACATGGTGTGGGCTTTGCAGTGAAGAATTCGCTACTGGGAATGATTGATATCCCAGCTGGAGGTAATGAAAGATTATTATCACTGCGCTTGGCAACCTCTTGTGGATTTGCCACCATTCTCACTGCATATGCACCGACACTCGCTTCCTCTGATGATGTGAAGGATACGTTCTATGAGCAGCTAGACTCTGCGATCAAGGCAGTTCCAAAATGCGACTACATTTATATGCTCGGTGATTTCAATGCTCGTGTGGGCAAGGACTCGAGTTCATGGCCAGTGTGCCTTGGAAAATACAACATCGGTCGCATGAATGATAATGGGCAAAGGCTGCTGGAGCATTGCACTAGAATGACCTATGTATTACAAACTCCTTTTTTAAAACAAAAGAGATGCATAAGGTCACATGGAAACATCCAAGATCCGGCCATTGGCATCAGCTGGACTTCATTATCACACGGAGACAACATCTGAACCATACATCATTAACTCGAAGTTACCACAGTGCTGACTGTGATACAGATCATTCTTTGGTTGTTGCAAGGGTTAGACTGAGACCAAAGAGAATCTACACAGCTAAACACAAGTCTAGCCCCAGGATTAATATTACTAACACTCACGATCCTGGAAAGTGCTTTGAATTTCAACAGCAACTTGAAGACGCTTTCAATGATACATCAGAAAATTGTATAGTAAATGATAAATGGAGTAAACTTAAGGAAACTATTTATAAAACAGCGGTAGGGGTTTACGGCACTGTGGATCATAAGAGGCAGGACTGGTTTGCGGCAAACAGCCAGATACTGCAGCCCTTGATTGATAAAAAGAAGATAGCTCTCTTAAGAAACAAGGAAAGACCAACGCGTAACACTCTGAGTGAGCTGAAGCAAGCGAGGAAGGATGTACAAAAGGCTGCCAGGCAGTGTGCGAATGACTATTGGATCAAGTTATGTGAGTCCATTCAAATCGCAAGTGATAAGGGAAACATCAGAAGCATGTATGAAGGGATAAAGAAAGCCTGTGGTCCAATGATCAAAAGAAGTGCACCGCTGAAAACCTTGACTGGAGAAATCATCACTGATAAGAAACAGCAGATGGATAGATGGGTCGAGCACTATTTAGAGCTTTACTCAAGTGAGACCAAGCTAGCGGATGATGCCCTCAACGCCATAGAGGCCCTGCCAACTCTTGACCACCTGGACACACTTCCCACTATAACAGAAGTTAAGTGTGCTATAAATGAGCTTGCATCTGGCAAGGCTCCAGGTAAGGATGGGATTCCAATAGAGGTAATCAGGAGTGGGCAAGACACACTCGCTCTACAGATCCACCAGCTAATAGAGCTATGCTGGCGAGAAGGACAAGTCCCACAGGATTTCAAAGATTCAAACATCATAACGCTGTACAAGAACAAGGGAGATCGGAGCGACTGTAACAACTATAGGGGTATCTCACTTACTGTGTATTGTTGGGAAAGTATTTGCCAGAATTGTCCTGCACAGACTTCAAGTCCTGGGAGATCAAGTCTACCCCGAATCACAGTGCGGCTTCCGTCAGAACCGGTCTACCATTGATATGATATTCTCATTGCGACAGATGCAAGAAAAATGCCGGGAACAAAATCAGCCACTGTTTATTGCCTTCATCGACCTCACAAAGGCATTCGATTTGGTCAGTCGTGAGGGTCTGTTCAAAGCACTAAAGAAGATTGGCTGCCCACCAACTCTTCTGTCCATTGTGGAATCGTTCCACACAGGCATGAAGGGTATAATCAAGTTTGATGGCTCAACTTCAGAAGAGTTTGAAATCAAGAGTGGAGTTAAGCAAGGTTGTGTACTATCCCCCACCCTCTTTGGGATATACTTTTCACTTCTACTGAAATATGCCTTTCGTGATCAGGATGACGGTATATACATTCACTCACGCTCAGATGGTGGCCTCTATAATGCTCAGAGATTGAAGGCCAAGACCAAAATTAGCAGGGTACTAATCAGAGAGTTGCTTTTTGCGGATGATGCTGCGATTACGACCCACTCTGAGGAAGAATTACAACATCTACTATCTGCATTCTCCAATGCTTGTTCTGAATTTGGTTTAACAATTAACAAAAAGAAGACACAGATTATGTCACAAGGTGCACATGGTGTACCATCAATCTTTATTGACGACGCCGAACTGGAGATAGTAGACCATTTTACATATCTAGGATCAGAGGTAAATAGCAAATTATCCCTCGATCAGGAAATCAACATCAGGATTGGCAAGGCAGCAACAACAATGAACATGTTAGCAAAAAGAGTCTGGGAGAACAGGAAGCTTACTGCCAAAACAAAAGTCCTCGTCTACCAAGCCTGTGTCCTTAGTACTCTTCTTTATGGCAGTGAAACCTGGACAACTTACTCACGCCAAGAGAAACGTTTAAACAGCTTTCATATGCGGTGTCTGCGAAGAATACTTGGTATTAAGTGGCAAGACAAAATCACAAATACTGAAGTATTGGAAAGATCAGGTTGTGTGACGGTGTATTCCATGCTCAGTCTTCGTAGACTTAGATGGATAGGACACGTTAGGAGGATGGATGATGGTAGAATACCAAAGGACATCTTTTTTGGGGAATTACAGACGGGTAGGAGATCTCAGGGTCGGCCTCTACTACGATACAAAGATGTGTGTAAGCGGGACATGATTGATACAGGCATTGATAATGCACATTGGGAGCACGTCGCCGCTGAACGTGTTGCATGGAGGGCAACTATCAGAAATGGAATAAAGACAAAGGAGAAAATGATTGCAGATAAAGCACACATAGAGCGTGAGAGACGTAAGATGGTGCAATATGGTGGAAGTGACCATGTTTTCACATGCACCTACTGTGGGCAAACATTTGCAGCAAGAATTGGCTTTACCAGCCACACTCGCCACCGCCATGGATCGTAGTTATTAAGCCTTTTTGAAGCACAATGTACCAAACTATCGTCTGTCAAGACGGAAAGGTGCCAATGAAGAAGGTGCCGTCTCCAAAATGAAGGTTCGCTGCAATGGATCTCCAACACTATCTGTCTCTCGCCCTGACTATACATTCTATCATACTGATGTTCGTCCATCTCTTGATGTTATCTTCCCACTGGTATCGTTGTCTACCTCTTACTCGCTTGCCCTCAACCTTGCAGCTCCAGTATGATTTTATAGTATCATTTTTATGTGGACCGAATTATTCACTTGCCTCCTGTTTATTTCTTCCTCGCATGAATAACACATACCTAACTGGTATAATTGTCGGTTTGCTTGTTAGTTCAACCCATTGCTTTCTGAACGGACCACGCCTCACACCATCAATAGCAATGCAAAGCGATATGTTGCAAATTCCCTAGCCGCTAAATTGCGAACTATCGACTCGATATATTGGGGAATTGTGAAGGGTAATTTTACTATCCAAGGTAGGAGGGGAAATATTATACAAGACCGAGGAGTCTTCATAATTAGTATGGATAATTGGGGGGATCTTTCATAGCACTAAAGAACTTGTGGAAGCCACAGGAATTTAAACAAGGGTACAGGGGACTTATGGAAGCCAAAGGAAGTTAAACTAGACACCACATTTATAATGTATTTAACTCCAATGTTACACTGGACTAACTCCATGGCGAAGTGGTTACACTGTGCGCCTCGCGTTTCGAAGGTTGTGTGTTCGATTCTTGATTACGTCGTTTGGTTCACGAGTACAATTTTCTCGGTGATCCCTGAGGATTGTCGCTGGGGCTACGGAGTTCGTGCGTTGTGCGACGCTTTTGGTAGGCCGCCCTACGGAAAGAGACCTAGCCATCTGGGATAAACCCGATGCAATGAAGTCAATCATCTTGTCATTTACATTCTTGTATACCCTTTTATTGCATGGGTCAGACATGGAGAAAAACCAAGACCATTACCAATAAACCACAAGTATTCACTAATTGGTGCCTGTGCTTATTAATAGTGGGAATGAAATGGTATGACTGAGTCACCAATGTAGAGCTCATTTAGAGAACTAGACAAATCCCTGTGAGGGAAAGACGCAAATACTGGATAAAACACACAGTGATAAAACTCGAGGATAATATAACTAGACACTCTCTTGTCTTGAACAAATAAGGCGAACTAAACAGCGGGAGACTTAACAACACACGGAGAAGAGCTTTACAGACAGAGATGAATAATATTAGGTGGACATCGAGGAAGTTGTAGGAGATAACGAGAGATAGAATGACTTGATGTGGCTTGATTTAAGGATTATGCCGCAATGGGGAGATAGGGCAGAAGAAGAAGAAGAAGAAGAAGAAGAAGAAGAAGAAGAAGAAGAAGAAGAAGAAGAAGAAGAAGAAGAAGAAGAAGAAAACCCAGGAAGAAGAAGATCAGGAAGAAGAAAAAGAACAAAAAGAGAAAAAGAAGTAGAGGAACAAGAAGAAGTAGAGGAGAAAGAAGAAGAAAAGAAGAAGAAGAAGAAGAAGAAGAAGAAGAAGAAGCTATCTTATTGTAGAAGAGGAACACGCACGCACGCACACACACGCACACAGATTTAAGTCGACACATTAACACTGATGCAGCAACCGACATTACCTCCTTTCCCACGCATTCACAGAGCCATGCATGGATGCGCCGCCTAGTGACTTCCCCTAGATGTACCCAAAAGAAGAAAATCGAAGCAACGCTTTCCCAAATCTTCGCTCCAATCCCATTAGAATCTGTGAGAGCCAAAATCCGACACGAAACCATTTTCGACTACACAAGTACAACTTATTAAACCAAAGAAAATCAGAGTACTTTTTCATCTAGTGTACAACGTTAAATTGTCGGCTGATCGATTTCTTTTGACTTTTTCCTGACTAAAGTAATCTAGGAGCGATGTTGTGCTCCCCTCGTTACTGAGGGGTGAGCGGTTCTTAAGCTGTTTTCTAGTGCGGGCATCCCTTGTTGTAAATGATGATATTGGAAGGACGAGATGCACGTGGTAACAAAGCTACAGCTATTGCTGCTAATACTATCACGAAGCAGGAACTTGGTTAAGGTCTGTGACATCCTAGGACCCCACACTGTATAAGCTTCAATACACTGAGGGCTAGGTGATCGCCTTTTCTCTTTTCCGTCTTTAAGTGGACAGCATGCATAGGCGTCAAATCCTTATCCGACCGCCTTCACAACATTAGAAGTGTAACCTCCTAGCGATCACCCTAATCATTCAATCAGTCAATCAATGAAGATTAGCTGCAATGGATTTCCAACACTGTCTGTCTCTCGCCCAGACTTACATTCTGTCAGATTTATGATCGTCCCTCTTGATATTATCTTCCCACTTGTATCGTTGTCTACCTCTCGCTCGCTTGCCTTTAACCTTGCCCTCCAGTATGGTTTTTAAAAGAGTGTTATCTCTTTTAACGTGGCCGAAATATTTTACTTGCCTCATTTTATGTCCTATCATTAACTCTCTTTTCATTCCCACGTTTTCTAGAACCGCTGTATTTGATTGTTTTTGTTTCCATGACATACGACGTATTCTTCTGTATATCCACATTTCCAGGGTTTCTATTCGACTTTCTAGTTGCTTGTTCAATCACAACAAAGGCGCCGGCTATAAATGACCCTATACATATGGTCCCTTCAGAACCGCTGGTGTAAGCAGTGTCAAATCTCCTGTCGCAGAACTGATTACTCCCCCTACTCGAACTGACAGAAGTTTGACTTCTCAAGATTCGCGAGTTTGAAAACATGGTCAAAATGGCTTAATCCCTAAAGATGTATTGACAGAGTAGTCTTGGGTGGTCGGGAGAGGCGGTGGGAAGAGGAAACATGATTCTGAACAATTATGAAAAGCTGGATGTTTGGAGCTCGGTTGCTATCGACAAAATAGCTACAGAGAAAATAATATACGATGCATCTTTCTCTTGCACAGGCACTTCCTAGGAGAAAGTATATATTCTATGCGCTGATCCCGTTGTGTAATAGATTTCTCTTTCAGCCTGTTAACCTATGTTATTTATGCCCAGATATTTATAATAATCACATATAGATGTTAGTTATTCGGTTAGTCGCGGTTCCAACTTCACAGCAAAGGGTTACCCATAATTCTCCGTTCCTGTGCCATTGCTACCACTCAAAATACTCCTCACTGTCCCAGGTCAAAAGTGGAGCAGACAGCAGTCCCGGCAAAAAGAATAGCTTGCACTGGCACACATGCATGCATAAGGCCACTACCAGAATGGCAACACAACAGTCCGCCACTAAAATTACAGTTCATCGTCGATGAAATTGGCAGTCACTAGAAAACCAGCAGTTGCACAGCTATTACCGCATAAGGCAAAACCAACTACTTCAGCAACCCGCCATTTTTCTGAACATGCAGTTCCCAATACAAACAACTGCGGACAGATGCAAAAGCATTCCATATGAAATTCACAGCTCACAGTATCGCAACATGCGTTTAACTCAGTAGCTGGGCGACGGAACCATATCAATTATAGAACGAAGTGGAAATCAGAGCATCCAGGTCACCAGAGGATGACGCATATTTCAATCTCAACCGAAAGGAACAAGTAACAATCTTCAGGACACAAGAGACTGAAGTGTCACTTGTTTTATACACTAAAGATAGGCATACAGACGAAATTAACCGCGGAACTGGTAAAATTACAGCAAAACATTTGTTGCAGCAGTATCCAATATATGGAGAACGCAGAATACTATTGTGGCCTACATCCGTTTTATTTTAGGGAAAACTATGGAGATGTCAACAGACTAAAGCTGACTGCTGTTTTCTTTGGATTTATTCATATTGACGTATGTTGGTATACCACGACGGACGACGACGACGACGACGACGACGAAGAAGAAGAAGAAGAAGAAGAAGAAGAAGAAGAAGAATAAGAAGAAGAAGAAGAAGAAGAGCAACAACAACAACAACAACAACAACAATAAACATATAATTTCTTCCACCAGACACAATCCATCCAAGGTTGCCGTTATATCGATCATTCGGTATCCGGACATCCGGCGTGGGCCGAGTGCCATACATTATACATCGTGCGGGCCTCTCACAGAGAATGATTTAGTTATCGTTGATAATTAATTAGGGTTGATAATTAATGGTATGTACTGTCAAGGTGGGAGGTGCAGATGGCCGAGTTACTAGAATATGAGTTCTCCTTTAGGAGACCCGGGTTCGAATCCTTGGTGAGGTGTGGATATTATTCTGTCGGGGGAAAATAGAAAACCCTAACCTGCACAGTTCGCGGCGACTGCACTAGCCAGGCGGCCTGAATTCCTTAGGCTCAAGAACCCCCCCCCCCCCCCCCCCCCCGTCTACACCGCAAGGTACTATAGACAGTAGATGGCAGTGTTTTATTATTGGTGACAGTGTCACGGTGGAATTTATGTTATTTGGGTATCCTGTACAGGACATCGCACTCAACCCAAGTATTTGTTTAGCTGTTTATGATGTCTTAGAAAGTTTACGTTCAGTAATTTGCCAATGCTTTCTGAATGACCAACACTCACTCACACCATTGTATGAAAATCAGCGCAAGGTGGTCTGCTGTCAAAGCGCCCGCAGCGTGTGATTCGAACGGGGTATGTGGAGTTGCGTTCGTAACGCCTGCCACCCAGCGTCGGCTTGGCGAAAAGTGACAGACAACGATAATGAGAATTATTATGGTTTGGACTCGAGGTCTGACTCGCTAAATGGACAAGAGCGCTCGTTCTTAAATATCGAGTGTTCTGATACCGAGGCAGTGGGTTCAGTCCCCATACCGGTCAGTTAGACTAAAATGTTGAGTTCTCGGTCTTGACTTGAGGAGGTAAATTACAAGTAGGACGTCGAAGTGGGTTTGCGTGATGGTGAGGGACACTGGTAATAGGGACAGTTATTCAACACGCAAAAACCAGCCCAGTGCACTACAAGTAGCAGCACGTGTGTAGACTAAGTCTCAGTTCACAGTGAGCTACCCAAAAAAACATGATTTGGACTCGGCCGATGAGGGTTGCACCCGTGTCACACACAGCCAGCTAGATGATGGCTGCACCCGTGTCACACACAACCAGCCAGATGATGGTTGCACCCGTGTCACACACAGCCAGCTAGATGATGGTTGCACCCGTGTCACACACAGCCAGCTAGATGA
>JACEFZ010015853.1:0-82500 GCA_014155875.1 Cepaea nemoralis
AGTAAATCTTCTTTACATTGTTTTTATGAAGTTTTAGTTTGTTAGACTTACCATTTCTCCTCTCCCAGGACCACAAACGACAACTTGATATTTCTTCATTTCTTCAAGCTGTTCAGCACATCTTTGGTCCCAAATTCATGGAGCCCTTGCTTTCTAGAAACCGACCGTAAGTAAGGGTAAACAAAGTAAAGTAAGTGTAAACAAGTAAGTAAAGAAGTAAGTAAACAAGTAAGTAAGTGGGGAAACAAGTTAGGTAAATACGTATTTAAGTAAGAGTGTAAAAAGTAAGTAAAGTAAATATTGTCCCGGAAGTTGGACTAACTTGGGTGTTTTAAGCCGTGGGAAAAAACACCTTATCAAGCTTTACAAGAAGAAAGAAAGAAACAGTACCGAGGTGGTAAGATTGCTTACGTTCGCTGATCAGGATACTAATACTCGAGCTCAGGGTCAGACAATTGTGGTTTATGGTTTGTCGGTTGTAAAAATGTTAAGTAAATTACAACACATGCGAAGAAAGGAAGGATTAGCACATTTAAACTCATCTTTAGATAGACGAGTACCACAACTGACATGAAGGGGGATCAGCCGAAGGATGAAATCTAGAAATCAAACCCCTGGGGTGATATGAAGCCTTAGGCAGTTGTTGGTACGGGTCTTTTTGTAGATGTTAAGAGCCAAGTCGGTAGCCGTGGTTTTAAGATCCGCTGGTAAAAGACTGAAGCAGAAGATGACGTATGATCTCAACTGTTGAAATAATTGAGATGGGTGAGTGGGAAACATGGCGGTAGATGGTGTAGGGGAAATAGAGATGAAAAACCGGTGTAAAAGCCAGGTAGTGAACTGGGATCACCGGGTGTAGAAGCCTAGCGGGGAGGGAACACAGGTATGTGCACACAAGAAATGGACGGTAGCCTCAATTACAAGATCTAAGATAGGGAACGTTCGTTTGATCTTTGTCCCAGATCATGCTGGTGGGTTGGGAAATGAACAGGCGGACAAATTGGCTTGATCTCCACCGCTGGGTAGCGTATTGGCGCATGAAAATGCTGATGTATTCAAGGTTTTTGGGATCGTGTGTATAGTGTGGAAGAACACACACACCATCGTTGCCTGAAGAGAATGGTGTGGCAGGGAGTGATTAGAGGATCTGGCAGACACTCAGTTCTCAAGGATAGGTCAGACAGACACATAATCAGATTGCAAGTGGTACCACGACTATTGGATCTTTTCGCTGGTTGTTGATGGTGAGGACGAAGCACGTATGGGAGTGTCCCGAGTTTTGTAATGTCGTTTCTTGACCCAACTCAACTCAACTCTTCTGATACGAGTCTAGATTTTAGCATATAACAGATATCAGCACATTTATCTCTTTTGATTTACTTATGTACGATGATAAACGGATTACAAATATGATTATAAACACGATGCCAACACTTAGCAACTGGTTTATTGTATGTATACACGGTAATAGATATTCGTGATATCCTACCTGTAGATTCATGCTCGTGTCCAGTCCAAATACCCGAGACAGAACTCCCTGCAACGCCTGGGATGTATTAGAAATCTGGCTAAATTCCTCTGTGTCATGTTCCTCGTGGTAAAACAGAAGAACATCCCTGCTGTTGGACACACACTCCAAATCTTCAGAGACACCCCCAGTACACTGGCCATATTGCAGTTTAAACAGCTCTTGGAAGACAAATTTAGCATCACAACTCTGAAACTTCAGTCTGCTTTCCGCAGTGCGCAATAGCACATCTTGCCTTAAATTGATCATTTCGGGAGTTTCCCATATTTTGGAGTTGGCGATATTAGGTCCAATGCTGACCATATTCAGAAAGGCAAACGCTTTTTCAGTTTCATTTAGCTCTAGATAACTACGAAGTCCAGCTTTGATGACCTCAGAGTCTTCTAGTTGACTATCACTCAAAGCGAATACTTCTTCCAAGAATTTTACAACACCATTATGATTTTAACCAGCTCAAACAGCCGCAACAATTTCTTATCTCTAGAAGGTGATGGCGATTCTGCCTCTAATCTGTCTTTCATGGTCCGAAACGATCGCCAGATTTCAGTAGCACAGTTTTGCAGTTG
Source organism: Cepaea nemoralis (assembly GCA_014155875.1). NCBI lineage: Eukaryota > Metazoa > Mollusca > Gastropoda > Stylommatophora > Helicidae > Cepaea > Cepaea nemoralis. Next base: position 2,095 of record JACEFZ010015853.1, read on the forward strand.
AGGACAAGTTGATGCGACCATCATAGCCAAGCTGATTGCCTTTGTCAGCTTTTCTTCGGCTTCGGGGTTGTTCATAAGCAAGTAGCAGAGACCTGCCTGTTCATAGGCATTGATCACAGTTACAAGATGTCCTTCACCGACACTGTTGGTTACTTGATTAAACCTGTTCAAAGCGTCTTGATATCGTCCTGCCAATTTGTACAGCAGTCCAAGGTCATAGACTGCGGGTAAGTTATGACCATGTGACAACGTAATTGCCTTCAAGTATTCCCGCTCTGCTCTGCTGAAGTTTTCGTTGGGTAAAGTTATCAGAGGTCTGTTAGCAGGGGGGTACCTGTAATCCCTTTCTCGAGCAGGATATGCCTGTCTTCCCCTCGAACGCTGGGCTCCCCTTGCAGGGATTTGCTGTGACCTGGGATGTTCTGTCCTAGGATTCTGTGTCTTGGTTTCTGCCTCAGCCATCCATGCGTAGCAGAGCCCCAGCTGATGATGTGTTGTGGTGTGTTTCCTGACACGAAGACATCTCTCCAAAACTTCAGCTGCTCTGTCCGGCTGTTTCAATGTCCGTAACAGTTTCCCACAGTTTGTTAACACCCATGTGCTAGTGTTTCCAAGTTTCAAAGCTTCATCGCACATGCAATTCGGAGTTCGCACCCCAAATATCCTTTCAATATCACTCTTTTGGGTGCTGCACACTGGTCCGTAGAGCATGGCTAATTCAGAAAGAGCAGGTCCGCGAAGATTGCCTGAATCATTTCTGTAAACATCAGTTAAATATTTAGCTGCATTTTCCACACATGTTTGTATTGTAAGTCTTTCGGAAATTCCAGTGTATATATTGAGATGGGTGCACCTTCTGTATGCCAGCCCCAGCCGGAGCTTCCAATAGAGCTTGTCTGCATTGCTGCAAATAGCTTCTTCAAAAAGACATATAGCATTAAATAAGTCAACCGGTCCCCCAACTCTACTGTAGCAATACGCCAATTCTGCTTTAGCTGTCGCAAGTCGCTCTGGGAAATTGGGCAACATCTTCATTACCCGCAGTCTTAAGCTGCAGTTCAAAGCCTCTTCTTGTTTACCAAATCCCCATCTCAGGTACATACAATTCCCAATAGATATAACATTTCTCCATCGTGTCATGGTGATAACCGCGTCATTAATTTCTTCAGCTTTCGCAAAGTGGGCCAACTTGATACACACCCAGGTCTTAACATTCAGCTTAAAGACGGTCTCCTCCAGACAGACATCGTCTTCATCAATCTCATCTTCTAAATTCTCAAGCAAACCGAGGAGTCTCTCTTGCGTGAGACCGGGAATATCCAAACCCATCAAATTGGGAATTCCCTCCATTTGATATTTAAAATAATCCTCTGTATTCTGCATTGCTTTTAAGCCGGACATTTCATTGGTAAATCTTCACCTATAAAGATACAATTGGTACAACAATAATAAAACAATAACACCAATAGCAATTAGCCTGTTAAGATAACAATATATGAGCTTGGTTACGGGAGTCGAGGTAGCGTAGTGACTAGGTTCTCTCTACATCGGGGCGGATTCGAATTGATCAAACCGACTTTGGCTCTCTGGCTTTGATATTCTGACAATGACAGATTGAATGGACATCCCTCGTGTCTGGCTTAATTGAACAACCTTCAACAGATGTTGTCCATCATTTATTGAAGCAAAAACTTCCCTGTACTTTGCTTGACGAAGACTTGAATGAGAAAACCAGTTATATGTTTCTCTTATCATGAACTCTATGTTCCTGGGCAGACAAGCAGCTGCAGCCTGTGACACTGCCAGCTGAAGGGAATGACATACACCCCTAACTAGTACCAGATGAGGAACTACGGATTTTAATTTTGTATACACTCCATTGTTTACACCTATCATGACAGATGCATTGCCAGTGCCGCATGCAACTAGTCTTTGCAACTCAAGTCCATTCTTGTTTAAATAATCTTTTAACGCATTGCATATTGTCTGCGCGTTGCAGTCACTCACTTCAACTAAGTCTAAGTAAGAAGCCACAAACTGCTTTCTTGTCTCTGAATAGTACCTAATAGCTACTCCAAGTAGCTTAGTTTCGGAAATGTCATTGCTCTCATCAATCAATCAGCTGTATTAACTTTTGCCAATATCAGCTTTCAAGTCTGTTGTGAAATATGGTGCAAGTACATTTAAAATAACAGCTCGGCACTTAGTTCTCCTATGTTTAAAGTTCTTGCAACCTTTGCTGTCATCAAAGTGTACCATGCAGAATTAACTTAAATAGTCAACAACGCGCAGCGAACAATGGCCAGCTATGAACAAAGACATGCATCTGGTTGTTTCTTTGACATCGTGAATCAGTTTGTCAAATGCAATTGTTGTTTGTCTTTGTGTACTGAATGGTTGTTCGGCTGTCTGATGTTTCGTTGTATTCTTGTGCCTCTCAATATCAGTTAACCTGGCTGCCATTGAACATGTGCAGTATTTGCAAAAACACTTAGTATTATCCCCTTCTACATTTAACAACCATTTTTGAAATCTCGAGTTACTGAGCCACTGTTCTCTGAAATGTTGAGAATATTTCTTGCTCATGGTGAAACAAAAATAAGCGTAAATGAAAGGATAATGCAGACACCACACAATTATGAACTCGAATACAAACTAATATACTGACGTTTGGACTTGTCTTGTCTGCAAGATGGCTTTTGCTTTTAGCTAAATCGTAATAAATGGAGTTAATTTAGTTGAATATTGCGCGGTAACGTACTAAGACTGTTATGCTCCCTCGCTTCAGTTCAAATTCGGATATTTAGTGTTCCAAAAAAATGATTTTAAAGTAATTTTTACCCCCCCCTCCCCCCCCCCTCCCCCCCCCCACCCCCCCCAAAAAAAAAAATAATAAATAAATAAATAAATAAAATAATACCAAATACAAATTGTGAAGCACCAAATTCGCACGGCCTCACCAACTGCAATATTTTGGCACAAATGATTTGAAAAAGCACCAAATTTGGTGCGAAAAGCGTAAAAATAGCAACACTATAACTACGGGCATTATAATAACAGATGGAATATGCACAACAGAGATTAAGAACGGAGTAGGGTCGGAAAAACTGCATGTCAGAAAAGTAAAAGTATCTTATGAAATTGATCATTATCATTGAATTTAAGAAGGAAACTGTTGAAATGCTATACAGAGCCTGTTTTGCTGTATGACAGTGAATCTTTGCATGTAAATGAACAAATTAGAAAGACACTGGAAGCAACGGATATGTGGTTCTTGAGCGAGTGTTGCGAATTCCTTGGACTGCCAGAGTAACTAACAACGATTGTCTGAAAGCGGCTAATGAAGCTAGAAAATTATATACAAAAATAAAGAGAAAAAAAAAACAAACTAACAAACAAACAAATGACTTTCTTTGAGCAAGTGATGAGACGAGAGGCATTGGAGAACATCGTGGCAACTGGAAAGATCGAGTGGAAGAGATTCAGAGACAGACCAAAAGAAATGATCTTTGATGACTAAGACAGTGGCATGGAGGAATATCATCAGCAAAGCTGATCCAAAACACCAAGGACCGCGATCTATGGAGAGGCATGAACGTCTACGCCAGCGTGTTGGGCACTTGATGATGATGATTATACCACCGAGAAATCTGTAAAGTCTTAATTAATGGCCAGTGTCTGATACGGACAAAACGCCCAATGAATAGAGCCTGACAGGCAATGTGTTTTAAAACTGAAATTGGAAGGAATAGAAATACCTGCCACAGAAAGGTGCTTGCTTGGTTACTACATAGTTTCTTGATGTGACAATTTATATTTCTCTCGTTCGCTCGCTTTAATTCCAGCACAATCTACATTGGGCTGATATTTGCGTGTGGATTAGCTTTTCTTATTACCAGTACCACTCGCTATCAGGCGAACACATAACTTCAGATGCATGTGCAATTTAAGTCCCCAATCACGGACCAAAAGTCAACATTTAGTTTGACAATGTTAACTCTGCTGAATTCCATATGGAAAAAGAATGTTAGAAAATGCAGTTAAACATTTACTGATTTTACGCCTACTGTTTGCCATTTCCAAATGCAGCGGGATTTGATTGAATGTCCACAACTTGCTTACAGGATGTTCTGTTTTATTTTTTTTTTGCCTGATCCGTGAAAGACAAGGTATTCTATTTCACTATTTCAGAGAGGGGGAAAAAAAGGATATACGATATCATCAGATACCAATGGTTCTTGGAAAGAAGGCCCAGAAAAAGAAGAAGAAGAGGAAGGAGAAGAAGAAGAAGAAGAAGAAGATTAAACAGTAAGAAGGCGAAGCAGCAGCAGTAGAAAAAAGAGAAGGCGGAGGAGGAGGAGGAGGAGGAGGAGGAAGAAGAAGAAGAAGAAGAAGAAGAAGAAGAAGAAGAAGAAGAAGAAGAAGAAGAAGAATTAAATAACAGAAACGACAAATGAAGACCGCAAAACAATATATGATAAACCCAATACTCACAAATATTCATTGGTTGCTTCTAACACGAATGCAGACTATAAACTAAGATATCAATACAAATTTATATTTTTAAAACTGCAAGCACTGATAACTGATAACGCTTATCATGCAATGAATAGAATAGTGAAACAATATCGTATGCCGTTGCTTAGAAAACACAACTGGAACTGAAAGTTATATACGAGAAACTAAAAGTAATTGATGTACCTAAGATCTTCTGAAGAATGAAAGAGCATGAAGGATAGTGAAAAAGAGAAGATATTAACAGACTACATCAACATTAATATCATCTGCCTTTCGTCTCCCAGTGGAGCATAAGCCCTCGGCCAACTCACTCCAAGCTCTTTTGTAGACTAGTTCATGAATGGTTAGAACTTGCAGCTGCAGTATTCTAATTTGAGGCAGACAGTCAGTTGCTCGTCAAACCCCAACTCTACTTAATTGACTCTTGTGACATTTATGATGGCTTACAGTGTTATTATTCTTTGCTTCCCTTTTGTGTGTATCACGGGTGATACATCATCTACTGATGTGTATTGCTGGTAAGAGAGGGTCTTTGGGGCGACTAGCCTTCATCTGCAAACAAATGTACACAAAACAACATAGAAACACTGAGAATACACTCCAATGACTTAATTAAGGCACAACAACTGTGTGACGAAACGACGGTTCATCTGTGCTTCGTCGTACGAGGTTCCTTTATTCGGCGCGTCATCAGGGACTTCCTCTGTTATTAATAGACTGGGGAGAGTCGAGGATGATTTTCCGGCTGGAAGGTTCGCGAAGCACCTGGACTTGTGTGACCAGGGTTGCTTAGTACACCAACAATTTCTCGTGCAGATAGAACCTAGAATTTCTAGTGCGGAGAATTGAGGTTTCCCGAGAAGTTGAGATACACCGTGAAGCACTCATTTCTCGTGCGCGTTGGGACGCACGTAGGAGAAATGCGGCAGTAAGAGCGCATTCACATTCTTCATCTCGTTGTGTGAGGACGCACTGCTCTGTTCGGCAGACTGTCCATTACCTCACACACAACCAAGTTGCAGCTGACTGTCATCTCTTACGGCATGCTGGCCTACAGACAGTACTTGTAGCTGACTGGGGAAAGGTTCATAGATTCAGGTACTTACTTTGTTAATTAATTTAACGTTGTAATTGAACATAAAACGCGATCGTTCAGAACTCATTAAATATGCGGCCGATTTTGCATCGCTAATGAGGGGCCGATCGATAAGCCGGTTGAAAACTAGGGCGGTATACAGCTGTGTGTTGCATTGTTTACAAGCCTTAGTGAAACTGTGTAGTTTCGTTGACAGCTTAGAAATGGAAGCCCGTTATATCGGCGTATTGTGTTCAACTGTTATTAATTGTGTACGGTGAGTAGTTGCATATACTATGTTTGCTGTACTATAATAGGAACAGTATAATGTTGTATATAATGAACCTAACTTATGTCAGTCAGTAGCTGATGTTAGTAGAGCCTTGGGATTAGACAGGTAAGTTGATAGGTGGAGAATTCAGACAGTGAAGTGCTTAAGTGCTAGGGAAATAGAGCACGTACTGCTTAGCCATAGGAAGTGATGTAGCTATTTTGTGTTAACTAAATAGTGAGTTCATTTCGTGGAACTGTGGAATTCTGAGAAGGTAAGTTCTTCAGTGGTGCTATATATATATATATATATATATATATATATATATATATATATATATATATATATATATATATATATATATATATATATATATATATATACGATGTTGTTATGACGTATATATTAGGTCATGTTGTGTGATACTTCTATGAGCGATGTACCGAACGCCGAAGTGGTTCGATGCGATATAACAATGCGTTACCGTCGCGATGTAAACATGCGTTCTTGATTCTTCTCTTTACTGTCCTGTTCTTTTCATACTTGCATGAGTACGTGAGTGCTGATGCGATGGAAGTATGGAGGGACAAATGGAGGTTGAATGAGGCACGGGGACAAATGGGATATGGGGACTGAGTGCAAGTTATTAAAGTATATGACTGGCAAACCAGGCCAGCCGTGAAGTTCGGCCAAGGCCCAAGGCTAATCCGCTTGGGAGGGGGTCCAGAACTGGAGAGAACCTTTGAACATGTAGGGAACATGTTTTACCAGGAGGACTTCTTGACTCTAGGAAAGAGAATAACAAGAAGAGTTTCGCTACAGGGTGGGCAGGATGTCCCACCAGCGAAATGGATGGTGTAAATACATTATGTGGTCATGTATTATTACTATATCCCAAGTGGTAGTACATTGATCGTTATTATGTTTATTATTGAATGTATAATGCAAGGGTGAGGTCCAGGGACTCCTCACCTTGATATTTAGTTCTTGTTAATTCTAGAACTAGTATAGATATTTAATTTAGCGACAACCGGCATAATAATAGGGGTATGTGAGACGTTAGATCAGACTCGCCGTTCTTGGTACTTAATCTGTTCTAAGGGCCATCTGGCATTGGACTGATACCCATGCTTTAATACTATCAACATAGAGATGATGCTCTACTTAGTTGAATAACTGGGTATTATTACTGAAGGTTGAGTAGTCATTGATTTGATGCACGTGGGCCAAAGTTTGGTGCCGATTCCTCTCACCGATCGCTCTTCCTTTCAGGTGGTGCCTGTTTAGGAACCAGCCTACTATTACTGTTGTTTGCCGGAAACCACTACGTATACCATGGCGAATGGTCGATACACCTCTTTACCACGCCTGACTGTGCTACATCATGCGAGAGGGTGAATCATCATGATTGACTAATACTCACCAAGTTGATTCGTGAACCCTGAAGCAGCACTTGTGGAAACCGATGGTTTGTCTCTATGTATGAACATTTGATGATGCACTATTTCAGCAATGATATGTTCGTCTACCTGAGCAATCATGCCTGTGTATATTAGACAATTGAAGCCCTATGGAAAGATGATGATATGTTCGCTCCAGAGAGACGTACCAAGTTGGGGTAGTCACAGCTCTGGGAGCTCATCAATTCCAAGTCCATTGTTTATCCGCCTAATCGACGGAGACTCCAGGCAGAGATTTTTACTATCTTTGTGCTGTAACTACGTCGGCAATAGTGTCCGGACACGACTAGAACCACACCAGCTTGCGTATTATGTTTACATGAACTATTGCAGGTATACAGGTCAACAATAAAATTGTACAAAACATTAACAATTAAATTTCTACATGAAACATTCAAGTTTGAAACTTAAAGAGCAATTTAATGTTTAATTTTTTGTACAATTTTATTGTTGAAATTTTATTTTTTCATTCAACCATAGTGACTTATTACATAAAATACATTTAATTTTCTGAAATACAGCTGTTGTTTGCATAGGGGACAGGCGAATATCGCTAGTAGGTTGGGGATGTAAAATGACAACGTGGGATATTTTTTCCTCTTTGGTTAAGGCATTTTCCTACTTTTCATAAGTTTTGGATAAAATTTATCCACATTTTTTTTTCACATTTGGGTAACAAAGTGTCCTACTTTTTTATGAGTTTGTTTGACATTTTGTCAAACTTTTCACAATTGGACAACAAAATTTCCTACCTTTCACAAGTTTGGGTGGGATATTTATAAGTTTGGTTGAACTTTGGCCACAATTTTTTCACATTTGGTCAACAAAATTTCCTACTTTTTTATGCATTTGGGAGAAATTTGGCCAAACTTTCCACTGTTTGGTTAACAAAGTTTTTTTTTTACTTTTTATGCGTTTTGTTTGAAATTTTGCCAAACTTTACAACTTTTGTTAACAAAATTTCCTATTTTTTCATAAGTTTTGAATGAAATGTGTCCAAACTTTTCATATTTGATTACCAAAGTTTCCTCCTTTTTATGAGTTTGTTTGAAAATTGGCCAAATTTTTCACATTTGGTTAACAAAGTTTCCTATTTTTCATAGGTTTGGGTGAAATTTGGCCAAACATTTCACATCTGGACAACAAAAGTTCCTTCTTTTGATAAGTTTTTGGGTGAGCTATTTATAAGATTGTTTGAACTGTGGTCAAAGCTTTTCACATTTGGTCAACACAATTTCCTATATTTTATGGGTTTGGATGAAATTTGGTCAAACTTTTCACATCTGGACAACAAAATTTTATACTTTTCATAAGTTTGGCTGAATTTTGGCCAAACTTTTCACGTTTGGTTAACAAAGTTTCCTACTTTTCATATGTTTGAATGAGGTTTTTATAAGTTTGGTTTGAAATTTGGCTAACCTTTTCACATTTGGTTAAGACATTTTCTTACTTGGCCAAGATTTTTGCCATTTGGTTAACAAAGTTTCCTACTTTTCATAAGTTTGGGTGAAATGTGGTCAAACTTTTCAATCTGGACAACAACATTTCACACTTTTCATAAGTTTGGGTGAAAGTTGGCCAAACTTTTCATGTATGGTTAACAAATTTTCCTACTTTTCATATGTTTGACTGCGATTTTTTATAAGTTTGGTTTGAATTTCGGCTAACCTTTTCACATTTGGTTAACACATTTTCTTACTTGACCAAGATATCTGCCATTTGGTTAACAAGTTTTCATACTTTTCATAAATTTGATTGAAATGTGGCCAAATATTTTTCCCTTTTGGGTAACAGATTTTCCTATGTGTCACAAAGTTTCCTAGTTTTCATAATTTTGGATGAGATATTTCAGACTATGGTCAACAGTTTTTTCCTACTTTGGTTAACCCGTTTCCTTAGTTTTGTTGAAATATTTATTGAATTTGTCACCAATATGTATCATTCTCTCATCACATGACAACTGTATACACCGTAAACACTAACACAAATTCAACAACCAAGACGTAATTATAACACATACCTGTTTATTTTACAGTATTTCAAGTACATTTTACAGTATTTAAGTACATTTTTCAAGAATAAAATGGCTGATGTGAAATGAGGTGGTATACATAGTAGCATCACAACATTTTTTTTTCACTTACAGAGCTATACACAATGTATGTTCTTTCTGGATTTTTTCACATCATTGTCTGAGTAGTTTGGTTTTTTCGGTGGGTAACCAGGTATGTACATGTCACTTAGCATGTAATCATAAAACTGTGCTCCTGCTTGGTGGGCTGCTATCTGAGTCTTGTAGATACCCGAGGCATCAAGCATCTGAGTGTCGGGTACATCATGTCTTCGGACAGTCTGGGGTTTTCGATGTACCACCCCATATTTCACCATTATTCTAGGTCTGATCTCTTCCGAACTCGAAAATGTAACGCCAGCACAGAAGTCCCGGTAGTGAATGCGACCTTTGTGCCCGTATCAGTGGTTAGAAGTATTTCCACCGTGCCGAAGGAGTAACGATTCAGCGGTATGTAGTGAGGTTTGTCATAGGCGTGAAACACTGAGGTCGAGCGCTGATTCATGATAGGATCCGTTCTTAGTAGTAGGACCATGACATCTCCAACTGGTCTCGCCGCAATGAGATCGCAGTATACGTAGACATTTTGCAGGTCGTTATTCAGCTCTATCGCCTCTTCACCTTCAATTGTCTCTAGTATCTCTTTGCAACTTCTCACTAAATGTAATAGTGGCCTCGGTTTCGAGTATTTTCACGATAACTTTCTTTGATGCATTGTCGAAGTGGTATAGAACACAGAGCTGCTCGTCCACCTTCCGATCTTTCATTAGTCGATTCAGTGCAGCTATAAACGCGTCTGGTGAAGTGTACAGTCCCGGGGGACACGCCTTTCTTATCACTCTACCGTTTGGTGGGATGTATCTTAACCATGCTTCATTCTCTAGCACATTGCAGTAGTAGTTGGGGAGTTGAATTTCTGCCAGCCCCACTTCGAAATGTTGACTCACCTCAATAGTCTGAGGTAACTTGACGCAATAGTGACCTGGTGTGTTCTTGGGAAACATGTTCGGCGAAGTATTACTCGGTAACGTCACGTAGAAGCTCATATTTTAGTGTTTGGTAGCATGTAACCCAAACAGCTGCTTAGAAGAGCGATCCACAACTTGCTCTCGACCGCGTCAACGTTGTCGCGAGACAGATTAAATAGTGATACGCCAATGACTGTGTATATAACAACCAGTTGACAGAAGAAGACAATCTCTATTCGCGGCACTCGCCGACCACACATGCACCAGAACGAATTTCTTTCCCCTTCTGAGGTATTTTGTGGGTAAGTTTCCACGTTGGTTTCTTCCATTACCACTGTTTTTGACCTACTGGATCATTACACTCGTGTCTCGGTTGTATCATTAGTTGCTATTGGCAAATGCAAAAATCAGTGCTCGAGGCGTTCGTTGTGCAACATTGTCGGTACTAAGGACACTACTTTCTGAACTTAGCAGTAGGCATAAGGTCACTATACAAGGGTTGTCATCCCACTGTCGAGTACCCAGACACGCCAGCGCTGTTCGATTGGTTACGGAAGGAGTGGAATAAGATAAGTTACATACAACCAAAAGAAATGAATGACGAAGTCAGCCAGAAAGCCACAGTACTTGCTCAAGGTGACTACCTTGTTATGGACAGATCAGAACGAGACATTATTCTGCCTCTCAGAATAGGCCACCTGTATATAAACATTCAGGTTAATGAATCAGCCATGTACATGTGTTGATTGGTGTCGCAGTCAGCCGAGCACATACTCCAGTTATATGTGATTAGCACCATATATCTCTTTATTATACTAGTATTTTGATAGGTTTTAGTCACGTGGTTGTACACTTACACATGCAATCGAGTGCGACGCCATCTTTACCGGTTTTAGTCATGTGTTTCGATTGTATGCCTTAGACATATGACAGGAAACAGCGCCATATTTACTCGAGTGTGAGCATTACCCAAGTGTCTCGACTGTATCGTTAAGATGTCAGTACACTCTGAGTCATCGTCCAGTTTTCCCCAAAGACATGTCTGACCACGTTCACGTACGTTCACTCCGCCGATATAGCCGTGTGATGAATGACCCAGTTGGTCACCCTCAGATGATGCTGATGATGATGATGAGCTGATGATGATGATGACGATTTTTTTGTTGGTGGTGGTGGGTGATGACGGTGATGGTAATCCTGCTGACAGGCACTGCTGAAGATCATGGTTGACGGTCGTTCAGAAAGACAACGTCAACCTTGCCAAAGAAGCATGAATGCTGGGGCTGAGTGCCTCCTCCTGTAAATGCATTGCATATTCAAGGTTGGGGCTGACTGCGACTTATTGTAATAGATAGACAACTAGCTGTTGATATACCCTCTTCACACGCACATGACATGGTTGTCGTTCATTCAAAATGAGAATCGCAAACTTGCCCCTGGACGGTTGACAATTCATAGAATGTTGAGGTTGACTGCGATGTCCTGTAATTGATAGCACATCCACGCACGCACACACACCTACATGCACACACACACACACACACACACACACACACACACACACACACACACACACACACACACGGATGTCATGGTTGCACACGCGCAAACAATCAATATTGGGGCTGTCTGCAACGTCCTGTAAATGCATTGCATAAACAAGGTTGGGGCTGACTGCGACGTCATGTAATAGATAGACAACTAGCTGTTGATACACCCTCTTCACACGCACATGACATGGTTGTCGTTCATTCAAAATGAGAATTGCAAACATGCCCCAGGACTGCTGACAATCCATAGAATGTTGAGGTTGACTGTGATGTCCTGTAATTGATAGCACACCCACGCACGCACACACGCATGTACATACACACGCGAACACATATACCGCGTGACCAAGTCATCAAGGCAAGTATATATGCCTTACCCATTGGGGACAACCTACAGGCAGCTATAACCCGGGTTGTATCACGTTGTCTGATCTCTATCTGTCATAAGCATTGAAGGCCGTTGACGTTCTGGTTGATCGGTATCGGATAATCTTGTATGACGGTAGCTGGTCATTTGTATTTCGCGCGGCGTGTGATGGGTCAGCTCGTGATCTTTGCCTGTGCGCGCAGGTACGTGGTCATTCAAGGGGATGTTAGTATGTAAAAAGGGGAAACAATTCTGGGTGAGTCAAGAGCCACGAATAGTCTCCCTTGGCGTACGTTTATAATTAAGGGTATAACTGCGGGGTTTAATAATATTACACATTTTTATAATTATCTTAGCACGTTATCGTTGTTATTAATTGAGAATCGTAGTTTTGTATTGACATTACTATTCTACACTATACATACAAGAAATTTTGGTGTTTAATTAAGTTTTAGGGTTAATTTTTAGTATTATTCTATGGATGGCTAGTATATTTCTAAACCAGATTTTCACCAAGTGCGTAAAGTTGATACGTGGGTCGAGACTTCTGCTGAAGCGTACAAAATATTTTTCATGCAATTCAACTATGGATACTCGAGTTAGCTCGAGAGATGGAATAAATCAATTTTCTGTCATATTGACTTCGGTCTCCTCAGCGGAGGGGATCTACATGACTGGGGTTCAATTACATCAATCATCCATCTCCGCGGTGACCTGGGTCGCGCCTCCGGCGCCGCCTCACCACCGCCGTGACCGCCGCCGCCGCCCACCCGGGGACCGGAAGTATTCAGCAGGACAACCGGAAGTAGTCACCCAGACCCAAGAAAATAACCGCCAAGTTTAAAATATTGAGGTCAATTGTGGTCGTAAATATGATGAAACAAGATGGCGGGATAACCACGTAAAGAAGGATTTATCGGAGGTTTGAAACCCCAAATACTAAGTCATTTGCGTGTCCCTTACTACTAATGTATAATGCTCCTGATGGACGAAAGTTGAGTGATTGGAAGGGCCGAATGTAAGACGGGCCTGCGTGCCCAATTTGTGACCATTTTAAAATAAAGTTTATTTCATTTGAGTTGATTTGATCCCACAGTCTGTCTGATAATAGCATTTCTTACTCGGTCTCGGATTGTTAAGTTGGCAGCTCTCCTCAGGTATCTCATTTCGCAGGTGTTGATTTTGCGAAGGTGTAATTTGGATAAAGTCCAGGTTTGAGATTGGCAGCATAGGGTTGGTGTGAATATGCTATTTATTATCTGTCGTTTTGCGGACATGGGTATATTTGGATGTTTCAGTAAGGGTGATAGTTAGTATGTAAGTGCACTAGCTTTTTGACATCTGATTTCGATTTCTCTGTCCAATCTGCAATCTTCTGTGATCATACTTCCAAGATATTTGAATTCTTTAACTTGATTCTCAGTTGTGCTATTTATCTGTATACTTAGTGGGCCCCGCGATCTGCTAACTCGCATTACTTCGGTTTTGGCTGTATTTATACTCATACTGTATCTCCTCCTGCATGTTGAACTCAGATTATTAATTTGATTTTGCAGTCTGCCTTCGTCGCTATAAAACAAGCACTGATCGTCTGCAAATAGCAGTTCATTTATTTCCTGTGGATCAGGTGTTTCATATGGAGTAAAGAGTTCTAAATTTTCGGACTCTGTTCTGTCAAGACTTGCTTCTTTGGATATTCTGCCCATGTAAATATTAAATAGCAGGGGAGAGAGCACACATCCCTGCCTCACTCCTGTATTGACTGTGAACATATCTGATATACCTTCTTGTGTTCTTACTGCACTTCGGCTCGAGTGGTACATGGCTATGATGTTTTCTAGCCGTTGCCCTTGTATCCCATAGTCTTCAAGAATGGTCCATAATTTGTACCTGTCTACTCTATCGAAAGCCTTTTCCTGAACTACAAACACAATATTCTGCTGGTCACTATATTCGATAGTTTTTTCACATATTTGTCTAAGTGTAAATAATGCATCAGTGTAACTTTTACCTTTCCGGAAACCGAATTGTACTTTGCTTAACTGTTGTTCAATTATGGGTCTAGCTCTTTGTTCTAATAGTCTTGCGTACATTTTCCCTATATGCTCAGGAGTGATTTACCTCTTATTGCCTTTCTTTTTCCATATTGGTACTTTTCTTCCTTCCCATGCTATATTTAAAAAATCTTGTTAGCTATTTAACTCCGGTTTCCCCACAGACATGAATAGCTTCTGTGGTTATTCCATCTGGACCTGCTGATTTGTTTTTAGGTCTTTTCTGTATAACTGCTTTGACTTCTGCAGGTATGAAATTTGGTTCTTGCTGTCCCTGGCTTTTAGGCACAAAAGTGAGGTTTTCTATGTTATGTGTGGGGTTAAGTAGTTATTGAAAGTATTCTGCCCACCTTGCTAGTCTTTGTTGTGGATTAAACATTGGTATAATTCTTTTGCTGTTTATGATGGTGGTTGGGTTGTAGCATTCATCTCTGTTTCTCATTGTGTTGACACGTTTATAAAATTCTCTTGGGTCGTCTTTGCTAAGGGTCGCTATCTGTTCACCGTATATTCTCCAGAATTCACCTTTAGATGCTCTAATTGTTCTTTTGGCATTACGTCGTGCTACGCTATAAGTAACATTGTCTTGTTCAGATTTAGTTGTGATCCACTTTTTGAACGCTATCTTATCTTTGAATATGCTATCTTTAACGTCATAGTCAGGTCTTAGTCAGATATGACTGAGCTACCGTATGACAGTAGATTATTATAGTAGACTACAGTCTTCTCCAAGTTAATATTGAGCCCAAAGTTGGCACAGGCATATGAGAAAGCTGAAATATAGTGTTGCATGTCTGCCTCTGAGTTGGCATATAGAGTGCAATCATTAGCAAACAGCAGTTCTCTGACGATGTCGCGGTTAGTTTTGGTTTTGGTTTTCAGCCTTCTGAGATTGAACAACTTTCCATCCTTGCTGTAGTTGATATCTATTCCAATGTCATTGTTCTCGAAGGCATTTGACAGAATAGTTGAAAACATGAGGTTGAACAGTGTTGGTGCCAGGACACATCCTTGCTTCACTTCATAGGTGACAGGAAAGGGCTCAGATAGTTCACAATTTTCCTGTACTCTTGCCTGAATACCATCATGAAATAGCCGCACTATTTGGACAAACCAGTCTTTCGGGTTGCTGGACCCAGGATTTCCATAGCAGTGATGTAAGTTATGTCCTCTAGGGTTCTCCACTATGATTCCGCATCCTGTTTAGCTGCAGCATTTGGCTTGAGGCGATCTTCCAGCATGTTTTCAAACGACAGCTGCATTTTTTCGCTGTTTAGGCCAGTTACATTTATTTATTTATTTAGTTTTGCATTTTTACCCCTTGAGGACGCTGTGGTGGTTTGATGTGTACATACATATTACACAGACAGACATAGAGACATTGACAGACATACATGTTAGACACATAGACATAGAGATATTGTCGTGTCCTCCTTTAAAGTGTCGTCCCTGGAGTGAGGAGATCCGACACCCACATTATAATATTATTTTTTCCCTCTCAATATTCTGGAGAATCCACCAGCTTCCGTCCAACACACTCCATCAGCCTATGGACACCTTTTCCTATCACTCTCACACTGTCGTACTATGCCCCCTTCTCATACTTCCCCAACGCAACATACTCAACAACTCTTGCTTCTAGAAATTAATAAAGAGTAATTTATTAAAATAAAAGTGTAACGTGTATGAGACGTGTATGCGAAGAAAATGTGTGACGTGTTCTATAAAGTGTGTAGACTCTGTCTCTCAGACATCAACTCAGTCAGCTGATCACAGCAAAGATAGACCACAGCAAGTTACGTCAGAACAAGTACGTCTCACCCGTTGCCGGAACCATCTTGCCGGATAATGCTTTGCCTCTGTAGACCTCTGGTAATCCAATTTCATGAACATCCGAAATAGACACCGGTGGTATTCAGAGTTAATCAGGGACCGGTTGCACTCTACACAATGTCCGTTCCTAATGTTCCTAAACAAACTGCACAAGTCTTTTGCAGTGTGTACGCAGTTAGTTAGTTAGTTAGTTAGTCGACAGATCATCCTCGTTGCACATCGAACCACTCAGTTCATAAGGGCTACTTACTAATGTTAATTGTTACTGTACTGGATTGATCCTCACTCGTGTCTATCCAGCCTCACATATACTGTCATGTGTTCTATTACACGAGATTATATAACTCTAGGTAACTATTAGACTGTTCTCATTTAGTTACTACTGTCTGATGCTGTGTGGTGCATCAGTAATCATCACTATCTTTGGTGAATCAACTTCCTCCTAGCTTTAGTTACGTTCTGTATGCAACTTTATTGATTGTTGAACTGGTGTTCTTCCGAATGGGTTTTTTTTTAAAACTTGTTGAGTTTCCTTGGATCTGGTAGGGAACCTAGGATAGAAACAACACATCTGGTGATAGTACTAGTCACTGATCCTTTCGGCTGAGTGTAAGCCTATCACCTTGCTTAATGATCTTTAGCTAACTAGACTTAGTCACAGAGCAGATTAGCTACCCACCTAGAGTCGAATCAGGCTATGACAAAGAAAAAATATCAACAAACAGAATGCGGAACCCCGCCCACCAGGGACACCTACGGAAAGATCCCTATTATCCCTCAATTCTCAACTAGTAAAGCTTATCAACACTTCACTAATCTATTCTAGCTAACCGAGCCAAGTATCACTTCCCTACTCTAGCTAGTTTCCACTAACAGTGCTAATCATCACACTATAGTTAACAAGGCTACTGCCTAAAGTAATTATAACGAATATATTATAATAGGTTATACCTTAAATGGCACTCCTGCAGTCCTATCAATCATATCTACATCTGCCATTATAGGCACGTGTAAAATTAAGTCCCTAATTAACACACGGTAGATATTATTTCCACTAGGCGCTGCCGTGCCCTGGCACTCTGACTAAAGCATAATTTCAAGTCCTCCCTAGCTGGTCCCAACTCGAGTTTATATGGCAAACTACCCCAGTCAAGAACTATTTTCCTGGCTTTAGTCCTGTCAGAGTTGTCAGTAATTGTTTAGATTCTCAAAACAAGCCAGCGAATTTCTGTATACTCCCACAAAGAGTTGCAAATAACCCCGTCAACTTCTCGATGTGCCGGAAACCAAGAATTGACAGATGCACTGTTTTCCTGTCTCTCGCTGCCAATTCCGGTTTGTCTCTGACTGTTGACAAACTGTCAATCTTCTGTTCAGTGGTGACAATCCCAGCAGCCATTTCCGTCTGATGTCCGGCAGTATAAGTGACAGACAGGGCTGTTCCATCTACTGCGCCGGGCAAGGCTATGTAATTCTAAATGTTTACAAACTGCCAACGCGGTGTATCCATTCCTTTTCACTCACCACCAAATGTGTATATGGGCTGACCTGATGTAACCTGTGCAGCTGTGTTTACTCTGTTAGTACGACTGTTGTGGGCCCAGAAATATACGCCCAGCAAACGTCGGTAAATTTATCTGTTTAACTCATGGCAATCTCGCGACATAGGCCCCCTCTTAAGAGAGTAGTCCATCTCACTCTCCTCCACCATGAGTTAAATCCAGATAATTCATTCCTCTTCTTCAGGAGCTGGGTGTCTTGACAAGAAATCCGCTCCAACATTCTCCTTCCCAGGAATGTACTCTACTGTGAAATTATACGGTTGAAGTAACAACGACCACCGCATCAAACGTGCGTTGAGCTTCTGAGAAGTCGCCAGGAACATCAGGGGCTGATGATCCGACTGAACCCGAAACTTAACTCCATACAAATATGGCTGAAATTTTTGCACTGCCCATACGAGGGACAAGCATTCTCTCTCGACGGTTGAATAATTCCTCTCCGCCTGTAGAAGTTTCTTACTTGCGTATGCCACAGGTTTCAAAACCGAAGCATCGTCTTTTCCTTCCTGTAACAAAGCGGCTCCAATTCCAATCTCACTTGCATCCGTTCTCAACACAAATGGTTTGGAAAGGTCAGGGAGCTGTAATACAGGTTTGCTGACCAAGGCCTCCTTTAACTGACTATAGGCATTCTCACATTCTGGTGTCCAAATGATTTGATCCGGTAATCCCTTTTTCAAGGTTTCCGTCAACGGAGCTCCCAGTTCAGTGAAATGTGGGATAAATTTGTGGTAGAACCCACACAACGAGAGAAAAGATCGCACATCCTTCTTCGTTTTTGGCCTTGGTGCATTTCTGATTTTCTCCAGGTTCTTCTCTTCTGGAACAATGTGTCCTGGAGTGATGGTGTGACCTAGAAATTCCAGAGTCTGGTAACCAATCATGCACTTGGTTGGACGAGCAGTAAGCCCTGCTTCCTTGAGTCTATTAAACACTCTCTCCAAGGATTGTAAGTGGTCATCCAAGCTGTCACTGGAAATCAGAATATCATCCATGAATGAGATGATGGACGGATCCTGTAACGGATCTAGTAAAGTCCTCATCATGCGTGTAAACACACTAGGTGCATTGCTGAGTCCAAAGGGCATGACCTTGAATTCGTAGTGTCCACTGGGTGTACTGAAAGCTAACAGTGGTCGAATCTCCGGTTTGACTGGTATCTGATAGTACCCCCGACTCAGATCCACCTTTGAAAAGTACCGAGCCTTATGGAGCCTAGCGAATAGCTGAGTTGGATTCGGCAAAGGTTCCACCTGAAACTGTGTATGACTGTTCAGGAGTCGGTAATCTATACACAACCTGTGTTCTCCACTTGGTTTGCGTAACAAAACTACCCCCGCATTGTATGGGGATGTGGATGGTGCAATCACGTCATCCTCCAGCAGTTTTTTTATTTCCTCCTCCAGGGCCTTTTCTTTAGAGAATGGCACTGGGTAAACCTTTTGGCGAACAGGCTCCTGTGTGGTCAAAGTCATCTCGAACTCCACCAACCTCGTTCGTCCTGGTTTATCAGTCAGTATCTCCTTATGAGACTTGAGAACCTGGGTTATCCTTTCCCTCTCCTGGGAGGTCAGATCAGGGTTCACTTGCACATCCCTATAGGTTTCCTGGTGTTCCAAGGGATATTCCCTGCCCTCGCTGGTTCCCACTTCTGTCTCCACTGCAACAGCCATTGCCATGAGGTGAGCTGCCTTGTCTCCGGGTCTCTCTTCGTATTTCCGCAAGAGATTGATATGGAAAATCTTCGACTTTCCCCGGATCCGGATTTGATAGTTGGTTCTGGATATCACCCTTTCCACGGGAAATGGTCCTTGCCAACCTATCTCCAGTTTGTTGTTTCCCGTTGGGAGTAACAACAAGACTTTATCTCCTACCTCTAGAGATCTTTCTTTAGACCTACGGTTGTAGTAAGCCGCATGTCTTTTCCTGGCCTTTTTCAAGTTTTGATTTGCCAGAGTCCATCCCTTGTGGAGTTTTTCTTTCAGTTCCTCCACGTATTGATAGGATGAGATCACTTCTTCTGACGTCCCCTCTTCAGTCCAACTCCTCAACATGGCTTCCAACGGTCCTTTGATTGGACGACCAAACAGCAACGTAGCGGGTGGTAGTCCTGTTGAGCCATGAGGAACTTCCCGATAGGCAAAGAGTGCTGCTGGGATATATTCATCCCACCTATCAGGTTTTTCCTGCGCTAGTTTCCTGAGCATTGTCATCAACGTGCCGTTGAAACGCTCTACTTGTCCATTGGCTTGAGGGTGGTAAGGGCTGGTATGTATGTGGTTAGAGTGAAACACCCTAAATACCTCCTCCATGAGTTTTCCACAAAACTGAGATCCATTATCCGTCAGAATTTGATCCGGAAAGCCTAATCTGGTAAAGGCCTCCATCAGTGCGTCCGCCACTCTTTTCGAGTCAATCGTGGTCAACGGTATAGCTTCACCCCACATTGTACAGCAATCCACCATTGTGAGTATATACATGTTCCTCTTCCTAGTCCTGGGAAGTGGACCCACGATATCGATGGCTACCCTCTCGAAAGGAGAGTTCATGATGGGCATCTCACCCAACATCACCGGTGCTGTCCAGTGTTTCGGTGCCACCCTCTGGCACTCAGGGCATGACTTCACATACCGACGCACATCATCTGTCATTCCCGGCCAATAGTAGTGGCAGGAAATCCGCTGCATGGTGGCGGCAATACCCATGTGTCCACTAAAGGAGATGGTAGGCCCCATATGAAGAATCTGGGACCGATGAGCTTTCGGGACGACCAACTGACCGTATAGGTTGTCTCCCCTTCCTGCTCTCCTGTAGAGTATCCTATTCTTCATGTAGTACTGCCCCCGTCCTGGTGGATCAGCACTTTTCTGCAGCTTTTTGTAGCAAGGACGTAAAGTATCATCCTCACTCTGGGCAGTTCGTAGCTCCCCCGGCATTGGGTTAGTCACAATTGCGTCTGCCTCTTCCGTTTTCGTCTGAGAGCGAGTCTGCATTGCTCCCATATGAATTGGCTCCCTGGGCATTCCCAGAAAGACATACCGGCAACCTAGGATGACTGGAAAAATGGGATCGGTCAATACAGCGGCCTTGATGGTGCCGGTGACGTACCTTGACCGAATCTCCACATTAGCAATGGGCAACTTCATGGTTACAGCACTCTTCTGTGCAGGCTGTATATCCAAGGTTTCACCTGTGAATTGTTCTGGATGTACCAGATCCGCAGAAATCACGGCCTCCCCGTCCAGTCCTGTGTCGTATAAACACTCCACTTGACGACCGTTAACCTCTACCAATTCCACTACAGGTGGTTTTTCCTGGTCTGGAGTCTCTTCCTCGGCCTCGACCTGTTCGGTGGGCTCCACCTTAGGTTTCCCTGAGCACACGACGAATTGAGTGTCTCCTGACTTTCCCCTGCAGTCAATAGCATTGTGCGTGTTTGACTGACATTGGTTGCACCATTTCCCTGTCCTAGATTTTCTATTGTCGGACTTGAATGAGCTCTCCTGGTGGCGAGCTTCCTTGTTGACCTTGGCATTTTCCGTGACAACCTCCTTGGAAGTCACTTGACATGCTGCAAAGTGAGGGTTCTTAGCCTTCGATTTGCAGTCCCTCGTATTGTGAGAGGGTGACTTACAAATTGAACACCACTTCTCCGACCACGGTCGTTTAGGTGTAGAGCTTGAAGTGCTCTTGCTTCCCTCCTTCTTCTTCTCTGAACTATCCTCTGATTTTTGCACATAAGGTTCCCACTTTTTTGTTCCTGAGTTTTTGGCTTTCTTCTTGTCATGTTTCTCTTGACTTTTGGTGTTGGTGGAAAGGTTTTCCCCTGCCTCCCCATGTACCTCGACGAACCGTTCTGCTAATTTAGTCACGAGGTCAATACGTTCCGCTCCTTGTTCTCCCAGGAACGTCCTGAGAGGTTTAGACATTTGCTTCTTCAGCTGGTCGACCACCATGAGCTCTTCCAGACTCTCATAGTCATGTGCGAACCCAGCCAAATCCATCCACTTATGGAGATAAGATTTAAGACGCAAACTGTAGGCGGCAAACAACTCTCCCGGTTCTCGTTTCGCTGCTCGAAATTTTTTCCGGTAGGTATGTGACGTAACCTCGAATCGTTTCAGCAGAGCCGTCTTTAACTCATCATAATTGTTCTCATGTCCTGGTGGCAGGCGAGTATAAACCTCGTATCCCGTCCCGCGTAATCCCTGGGATAGCTTAAGATTCCATTTGTTACGCTCCAGACCCATAGCAACTGACATAGCCTCGAAGCGTTGAAGGTATTGATCAATCTTCTCTTTGTCCTCCTCGTAGACCGCTAAAGGAAACTTCATAGCATGGTACCCATGTCCACCTACTGGTGTTGATCCTGGGATGGAGGAACCTCCAACTGCTCCCTCAGTTTCTCCATTAGATTGACTCTTCAACTCGAGTTCCCTCATCCGGTACTCGTGCTCCCTTTTCTGTGCTTCCTGTTCAGCTTCTAATTTCCTAGCTGCTTGCTCAGCTTCAAATTTCCTAGCTGCTTGCTCAGCTTCCAATTTCCTAGCTGCTTGCTCAGCTTCCATCCTTCTCAATTCCAGCTCGGCCTTTCGATCATTCCCTTTCCGCTTGACGATACTCTCTCTCCACTTCCTGTATGTAATCCGTTAGAGAAGACCCAGCCAATCCCATTTCTTCCCCCCTTGCCTTTAATTCTAACGTGCTAAGTTTAGGGGTGGCCATTATACAGAGAGGTAAGCTAGCAGGTCTAGTACAATATAACTGCAAATTACTATACCGATATATAAACAAGTACTATAATCTAGATATTACCACACACAGTACATTCACTCAGTGACAAGAGTAGAATCAGGACCACAGACCTATGCAGACGTGTGAAGTGTGAACAGGTAAGATATTAGTCCTAACCCCTATCCACATTCACTCTAGCTGGATTTTCCAAACTGATATCTCCCTCTTATAACTAAGGATCCCGTGTCAAAAGACCCCGTTGTCAGAAGATCCCACTGTCAAACGTTCCTGCTTGCAGGAGATCTCGCTGTCCAAGGATTCCGTTTACGGGAGATCTCGCTGTCCAAAGATCACGTTTACGATAGATCCCGCTGTCCAAAGATCCCGTTTACGAGAGATCCCACTGTCCAAATATCACGTTTACGAGCCCCCAATAATGTCGTGTCCTCCTTTAAAGTGTCGTCCCTGGAGTGAGGAGATCCGACACCCACATTATAATATTATTTTTTTTCCCCTCAATATTCTGGAGAATCCACCAGCTTCCGTCCAACACACTCCATCAGCCTATGGACACCTTTTCCTATCACTCTCACACTGTCGTACTATGCCCCCTTCTCATACTTCCCCAACGCAACATACTCAACAACTCTTGCTTCTAGAAATTAATAAAGAGTAATTTATTAAAATAAAAGTGTAACGTGTATGAGACGTGTATGCGAAGAAAATGTGTGACGTGTTCTATAAAGTGTGTAGACTCTGTCTCTCAGACATCAACTCAGTCAGCTGATCACAGCAAAGATAGACCACAGCACGTTACGTCAGAACAAGTACGTCTCACCCGTTGCCGGAACCATCTTGCCGGATAATGCTTTGCCTCTGTAGACCTCTGGTAATCCAATTTCATGAACATCCGAAATAGACACCGGTGGTATTCAGCGTTAATCAGGGACCGGTTGCACTCTACACAATGTCCGTTCCTAATGTTCCTAAACAAACTGCACAAGTCTTTTGCAGTGTGTACGCAGTTAGTTAGTTAGTTAGTTAGTCGACAGATCATCCTCGTTGCACATCGAACCACTCAGTTCATAAGGGCTACTTACTAATGTTAATTGTTACTGTACTGGATTGATCCTCACTCGTGTCTATCCAGCCTCACATATACTGTCATGTGTTCTATTACACGAGATTATATAACTCTAGGTAACTATTAGACTGTTCTCATTTAGTTACTACTGTCTGATGCTGTGTGGTGCATCAGTAATCATCACTATCTTTGGTGAATCAACTTCCTCCTAGCTTTAGTTACGTTCTGTATGCAACTTTATTGATTGTTGAACTGGTGTTCTTCCGAATGGGTTTTTTTTTTAAACTTGTTGAGTTTCCTTGGATCTGGTAGGGAACCTAGGATAGAAACAACACATCTGGTGATAGTACTAGTCACTGATCCTTTCGGCTGAGTGTAAGCCTATCACCTTGCTTAATGATCTTTAGCTAACTAGACTTAGTCACAGAGCAGATTAGCTACCCACCTAGAGTCGAATCAGGCTATGACAAAGAAAAAATATCAACAAACAGAATGCGGAACCCCGCCCACCAGGGACACCTACGGAAAGATCCCTATTATCCCTCAATTCTCAACTAGTAAAGCTTATCAACACTTCACTAATCTATTCTAGCTAACCGAGCCAAGTATCACTTCCCTACTCTAGCTAGTTTCCACTAACAGTGCTAATCATCACACTATAGTTAACAAGGCTACTGCCTAAAGTAATTATAACGAATATATTATAATAGGTTATACCTTAAATGGCACTCCTGCAGTCCTATCAATCATATCTACATCTGCCATTATAGGCACGTGTAAAATTAAGTCCCTAATTAACACACGGTAGATATTATTTCCACTAGGCGCTGCCGTGCCCTGGCACTCTGACTAAAGCATAATTTCAAGTCCTCCCTAGCTGGTCCCAACTCGAGTTTATATGGCAAACTACCCCAGTCAAGAACTATTTTCCTGGCTTTAGTCCTGTCAGAGTTGTCAGTAATTGTTTAGATTCTCAAAACAAGCCAGCGAATTTCTGTATACTCCCACAAAGAGTTGCAAATAACCCCGTCAACTTCTCGATGTGCCGGAAACCAAGAATTGACAGATGCACTGTTTTCCTGTCTCTCGCTGCCAATTCCGGTTTGTCTCTGACTGTTGACAAACTGTCAATCTTCTGTTCAGTGGTGACAATCCCAGCAGCCATTTCCGTCTGATGTCCGGCAGTATAAGTGACAGACAGGGCTGTTCCATCTACTGCGCCGGGCAAGGCTATGTAATTCTAAATGTTTACAAACTGCCAACGCGGTGTATCCATTCCTTTTCACTCACCACCAACTGTGTATATGGGCTGACCTGATGTAACCTGTGCAGCTGTGTTTACTCTGTTAGTACGACTGTTGTGGGCCCAGAAAATATACGCCCAGCAAACGTCGGTAAATTTATCTGTTTAACTCATGGCAATCTCGCGACAGATATACATAGACAAACAGATTACACAGATAGGCATACATATATACACAGTGAAACACACAAATATACACAGACATACGGACAGGTATATGAACAGACAGACGGAAGGGAGGGCGGGCGCAGACAGACAGACAGACAGACAGACAGACAGACAGACAGACAAGGCTCTGTGACTGGGAATGTCAGACCTCACAAGATGTAAATATATTATTGTCTGTCTAATATCATTATTATTTCTAATGTTGAAATGTAGCAAGGGTCGTAGTTTGATGATCGGCTCCATTTGTTCGGTTTTCAACAGTCGTGGTCAATTAATAATGCACATGACGTGTCGACGAGAACTCTAGTATATTATTCCTTATTCGACAAGATTAAGAAAGCTGATCTAGTCACTATCCAGGATGTTAGACACATGAATTAAGTTTCTGGAGTAAATCTTCTCGTCCAGGAATCTTCTCAAGTTAGACACAGTAAAGTAATAGAAAGAAGAGGAAGCAGTTTAGTAAAAGAGGAAGAAGAAGAAGAAGAAGAAGAAGAAGAAGAAGAAGAAGAAGAAGAAGAAGAAGAAGAAGAAGAAGAAGATGACGATGATGATGATGATGACGACGACGAAGAAGAAAACGAAATATAATTAAATAACAGAAAGGACATATGAAGACTGCTAAATACATGATAGGCCTACACTACATACTCACAGCAATTCAAAACATGCATCTAACACAAATGTAGACTGAACGAGGGTGTCAAAAGGAATTTATAGCTTTAAAACTGCAAGCACTGATAAATGATGACATAATAACTTCTTTGAAAAGTCACGCTTATCATGCAATGAAAAGAATGGTGAAACAATATCGTATACCGTTGATTACTAAACACAATTGAAACTGAAAGTTGAATACGAGAAACTAACAGTAATTGATTTATCTAAGGGCTTCTGAAGAATGAAAGAGTATGAAGGACAGTGAAAAAGATAAGATACTAACAGACCATATCATCATTGATATCATCTACCTTTTATCTCCCGCCAAGCTCGTTTGTAGACTAGTTCATGAATGGTTAGATTTTGTAGCTGTGGTATGAGGCAGACAGTCTGTTGTCCGTCAACCCCAACCCTCCATAATGCCTTTTATGACATTTATGATAACTTACAGAGTTCTTATTCTTTGAAGGAAAATCTGCGCCCCGATTAGACACGGATGATACACCATCTACTGGTGTGTATTGTCAGTAAGAGAGGGACGTTGCGGCGACTAGCCTTCATCAGCAAACAAATACACAAAACACAACATATAAAAACACGGAAGACACTACAGTGACCACATTAAGGCACTGTAACTACATGAGAAGAATGGACAAATGAAACACACGAGAACAAAGAAAAGAAAATTGTAAAAATAATAAAAATGTGCCACTTATCTCAGAATTCCAGGTTGTGTAAGTCTCGCCACAATGTCCTTTGTTTTCCTTAATTGTTTTATGTGTAGCTGAATTACTTCATGTTATTTTATATTGTTTACATTTCTACAGCCTTACCGCAGTTCCACTAATCTTACTCAAACTATTACCAGTCTCGGATCATTTCTCTATTATTCCATTTAACCAAGTCTTCAAGGTCTTTTCTCCAGTAAGTTTGCGAGTTGTCACCGCTTCCAACTGCGATAATATAAATTGTAAAATAGCAACTTTTCGACAAGTTAGCTCCTGTCATCTTCAGGTTCTTACAAAACAACACAGCAAATGACACCTCATCGGGGGACGAGGCGTAGTGGGTATACGGTAAAAGTAGTTACAGTAAAGGTCCATATCCTGCTTTGTGGCCTATGGGTGTAGGGTCAAACAAATACAATTAACGGACCGCTCCCCAAGTCTTGAGGCGTATTTGGCAAATGGTGCTGTCCATATATTTTATAGATCAATCGGTTCTCAAGGGTGATGTATTCAGTTTTGTAATTTCCTCGTTTACCTTCCAGAACATATTCTGGCGCCCATTTTAGTCTGTGTTTACTGGGAACCTTTGTCAGTTTATAATAAAATAGAAAATAAACTCTTAGAGAAGGAATCGAACACATGATTTCAGGCAGGCAGACAAGTATGCTAGATACAGCGTCACCGCTCTAACAAATATATACACACGTAGGTGTAAAATATTCCTTTTGAATAAAGCAAACATTGCTTCAAAAATATTCCGTTTCCAGCGCGTTCTATACGTCGTTGCCACAACAAAGGACTATGACACAGCAAGGTTAACCCACTCAACAATGATTAGCAAGGACATAGCAAGGTTAACCCACTCAACAACGATTTGCTAGGACACAACAAGGTTAACACACTCAACAACGATTAGCTAGAACACAGCAAGGTAAACTCACTCAACAACGATTAGCTAGAACATAACAAGGTAAACTCACTCAACAACGATTAACGATGGCATAACAAAGTTAGTCCATCCAACAAACAATACAGACGTAGATTTAAAAGTTATAGTTCTATTTTATTTAAATATTCGGGTAAAAAAAATATTATTGCAACCCGATTAAATAAATGTCTAGATATACTGTGAAGATTATATAAATGTCTAGATATTGTCAAATCATATACAATCAGAAAACCTGCTGCCTGGCTTCTTTCTTTCTTTCTTTCTTTCTTCTTTCTTTCTTTCTTTCTTTCTTTCTTTCTTTCTTCCCCTTTTCTTCGTTATTCAGAGATAAGCTTTTCCGGCTTTTCCGTTGGATTTCTCAATGCTTCAGCTTCTTGAGCTCAAGATAAGTCCTTTCCTCCTTTATTGGATCGCCACAGCCCTCTTCCAACGGAAAGTATTTTTCAGATGTGGCAGTTTTACTTCGGAACCAACAACAATACATCCTGGCCTAACACAGGGATCACCATTATCTCTGGTGCTGTTCAACGCCTACACTGTGAGAATCACCAGCGAGCAGATCACTGGACCAGGGAGGACACTGTCATCATATGCCGACGATGTTTTAGTATATCGGCAGGGTAAGGATAGAGATCAGGTTGCTGTGGAACTACAAACCGAACTCAATCGCACAAGTACTTGGTGTGTTAAAGGTGGGGCAATGGTCAACCCAACAAAGTCTACAGTGACATGGTTCTCTTTAAATAACCATATTGTCAACACTCCAACACCTACTGTAAAGCTGTGTTCAGAAACTGTGGAAAGAACGCAGGCAATGAATTACCTGGATACACGTTTTGATCGAAGCCTTGCTTATAATGAGCACATAGACCAGGTGATAACAAAGGCGAAGCGGGGTCTGGCTGCGATGCGGATGATGGCGGCAGCAAACTGTGAGCAGCGTCACCTATGTCTTCTATACGAGGGGCTGGTCATGTCTGTTTTTAAGTATGCGATGGTGATCCTGACTCTCAGCCGTAAGCAGATAGAAAGGATGGAAAGGATACAGAACGAAGCTATGCGCATTATTCTTGGATGTACAAGAGATACAGCATGCAGGGCGATGCGCCATCTGCTTGATTTTCCAACCATTGAAGACAGAATACAAATTTGCAGAGCACGTACCTACCTCAGAGTTAACGCAAACACACAACATCCTCAGCATAGTGAAATTAGGAAGGTGAAGGGCAGCAGGTTAAAAAGAGGAAGGGCGTGAATGGGCCAAGCCGAAGAATTCTTCAACAGGTATGTGCACTTGAAGACTTAGAACCTGGCGAGGAGTGGGTACAAGTGCCAACACATTTCTGTACGTCCTTTCAGTTTGCATCCAACTAGACAGAAAAAGCAGACAAGAAAATCCGGCTGCTGTGAAGGCGGAAGTACAAGCGTTGATTTTCGAGAAATAGGTAGACGACGATGCTGTCATCTACACAGATGGGTCGGTCGTCCGACATGTGAGAAGCTCATGGGCCTTTACGGCTCAGGCCCGTGGGAGAGTTGTGAAGGAGGATTCTGGTGCTTTTGTTGAGACCACAAGTAGCCTGACTATGGAAGACATGGCAGTAAATAAAGCAATAACATGGCTCGAAACACAGACATTCACTAGGGCATGTTTCCTTAGTGACTCAATGAGCATGCTCAATAGGACAGAGATGGGGTGGATCCGAAGAGTGGCTGCTGTCTCTGGAGCGGTCTCGGCTGGTAAAGATTAGTTTCGTCTTCGTGCCAGGGCATGCGGGAGTACAAGGAAATGAGTGGGCTATAAGCTCGCAGGTAAGGCTACTGTGGATGGCGGACGCGCCATGGACCAGGCTGACATTCTGAATGCTCTATGAGAAGTAAGACTTTTGCGAGAACCAAGTGATGACTGTGAATCTAAAACCATGGCCAGACTGCGAGAATAGAAAATTAAAAGAGGTGTGGCCAAACAAGAATACTACAGAATATTGACAAACCAACACAGGACTGATGTCGTTAGCCGCTACACGCTTCGGGATTTGCTGAGCAGGGGATCCGAGCACTTATGGACTGAATGGTTCGATGTGCAATGAGGATAATCTGTCGACTAACTAACTAACTAACTAACTAACTAACTAACTAACTAACTAGCTAACTACCTACCTACCTATCTAACTATCTATCTAACTATCTAACTAACTAACTAACTAACTAACTAACTAAGATTTTCCGGCACGGGTCATCACTGGATAATGTTTCTGATATCTTCACTAGACGGCTTCTATTTGTCTGGTTGGGATGTATGTTCACTGTCTTGCACATTATGGGAGGTCTAGTAAAACGCTCTCTGCCGCGTGCCTATGAACTAAATGTAATATACGATCAAATATATTTAAACATTTTGCGTGTGTGTAAAAGTTAAGGAGCTATGCACGCTATGAAGCATTTCGTAATCTCTAAAGAAGACAAAGGGGGCTTTTCAAACGAAAGTAGTTAGAAAATCGTGGACCACGAAGAAAAAAAATACTGCCATTGTACAAGATATGAATATTGAAAGAAAATTGACTAATAGACAACATCGTTAATCTGAAACTAAAATACCTTGGCTATATTAAATATCATTGTAAAGGATGGGAAAGCTTTGGTCCAGATGGCTTCCTAGTAGAAGCTGTTAAAACTAAGGTTAACAATTTTTTGAACACATTATTAAGCGGAATTTAGTAAACTGAAGAAATACATACAGGCTAGAAAGAAAGATATCGGGCGAAGCTGCCAAAGAAAGGGGAACTATAGGAGTGTGACAATTATAGAGGCATAATATTTCTATCAGTTCCTTGGAAAGTATTAAACAAGATCATTTTAGACACTAAGAGATTCCACTGACAAACAAATAAGGGATACAGGTAGGCTTTCGACCGAATATGTCATGTACTGGTCAGATAGTCATATTGTGCATAATAATAGGGCAAAACATGGAATTAAACACCACTGTATATTGAATGTGTAGACTATGAAAAGTCTTTGATAATACCGAAATGGAATTTCTTCGAACATGTTTCACTCATGATAGGATAACACAGAAAATGCTTAACTTAATTAAGACAAAATGTAGAGACATAAGGTGCACAGTTCTTCATGAAGGAAAACTAACAGAGGTATTCGAAATAAGAACAGTGTTGAGATAGTGATGCCTTTTGAGACCTAAGCTATTTTCATCGACTCCACTGTCAGAAATGGAATTCAATGGACTGTCATTCACACTTTCATTAATTAGTGCCTGCGTAAAGTAGAAGAGCTAAAATGGAATGACAGAATTATGTAAATATTATAACTAGAAGGAAATTTAGTTGGACTCAACTGGGCTCCATAAAAAAAAAAAAAAAAATAGAGGCAGAACTAAGAGCACACGGAGAACAGAAGCAGAGACAGAAATGAAATACCATGGGGAGGACATGGGCGGAGCTTCACGGGAGAGCTAAGGATATGACGGCGTGGGGGTGAGTTGGTTGAGGACCTGATTGATTGATTGATTGATTTAGGAACCGACATCACAGTATTAGGGGCATTCCCATAAGCGCTCCGTCCCCATCCTCAGCAGCCAGCGAAGAGTTCCAACACCAATAGTACCAGTAGCAATCTGATTATATGTCCGTCTCGCCTTTCCTCTGAGCGTCGAGCGTCGGCCAGAACGCCTCGTCACTCCTTGCTGTCTCATTCATGCCAGACCATGGTGATCCATTTGCTCCTCCGAGATGTACACGTGCTCCCACAAGGCGGCAACCACGTCTGCCTTGTTATGCATCAACACACCACCGCGTTTGGCAGAGCCAGCCAATCTGTCCGCGTGTTCATTCCAATTGAGGACCTATGTTCCAGTGGGGATTAAAGCGCGAAATAAGTAGGCAGATATGCCACGTCACGATGGTTCTGGAGAGAATGTTGATTGATGGCAGGGCTCGTGGAAGACGCGGCAGGGGCCTAGGAAGAAGAGGTAGGACTCCAGGAAGAATGGCAGGTTTCCAGGAAGAAATGGCAGGACTCAAGGAAGAAGTGGCAGGTTTCCAGGAAGAAATGGCAGGACTCAAGGAAGAAGTGGCAGGTTTCCAGGAAGAAATGGCAGGACTCAAGGAAGAAGTGGCAGGTTTCCAGGAAGAAATGGCAGGACTCCAGGAAGAAGTGGCAGGCTTCCAGGAAGAAGTGGCAGGTTTCCAGGAAGAAATGGCAGGACTCCAGGAAGAAGTGGCAGGCTTCCAGGAAGAAGTGGCAGGTTTCCAGGAAGAAATAGCAGGACTCCAGGAAGAAGTGGCAGGTTCCCAGGAAGAAATGGCAGGACTCCAGGAAGAAGCGGCATAGCTTCTGGTAGAAGACGCAGGGGTCGACCATTACGAAGATGGATACATGAGGATCCGTGGCCAAGTTGTTAAGCCGCCTGCCTTGCGCTCCGAAAGTTGTGGGTTCGATTCCTTACTTTGCCATTCGGTTCACGAGAAGAGTTGTTTCGGAGGCTCGTAGAGGTCATCGCTGAAGGTATGGAGTTCGTGCTTAGTGCGACGCTTTCGGCAGGCCGGCCTGCGAAAAGAGACCGAGCCATGTGGGATAAAACAGGTTGCAATGAATTCGATCTTACGTCTTTAGACCCCGTTTTTAATTACATGTCATTAAAGACACCTTGTGCATGAGGAGAATGAACTAGCAAAGGAACGAACACCTTGTCGGCGGCTTGTGGCGAAGGCCACCTTCTGCAAAAGTCCTTCTACACGATGATGACATTTAAAAAACAACGCAATATATAACTGAATTATGTCAGCATTACTAAATTAAATGCAAAATGAGATAAAACAACAAACAGCCACCCCATTATAGATAATGACTATGGCACACGATAAAACGGTCATTTATGATGATATTGATGTCAACAAAGTGAAAGATAAAGATGGTCTAATTGCAGACTTTACTTTACTTTGCTTTACTTTACTTTACTTTACCTTAACTCGCCTTACTTCTTATATATATATATATATATATATATATATATATATATATTATATAATATATATATATATAATTATATATTATATATATATATAAAAATAAAAAAATTCAACAACAAACAAAGACTCAATTGCTTAATGGCAGTGGTTGATTAAAAACTAAAGCTTTTAATATCAAAAGAATTTTTAAAAATACAATCAATGCTATTGATGCATGACAAATTAATACTTCTTAAAAATATTTCAACTTTACAAATAAGGAAGGAGAAGAAGCAGAAGAAGTAGTAGCAGAAGAAGAACAAGATGAGAAGAAGAATAAGAAGAAGAAAGACAGAAAGAAATAAAGACAGGCAGAAGAAGACGATTAAGAAAAAGATGAAGAAGAAAGAGGAAACTAATACTTTTGCACTTAATGAAAATTTTACGTATATTACCAAATAAACTAAAGCTTTTTCAATAAATGATTCTTCTACAGGGTGTTTGTAAGGTCTCGCTACACTTTGTATGTACAACAAATTTGAAAAATTCAGTACATGACGTCATCACGAAATGTGCTCAACAATCCATCGTAAAGCAATATGCTGCGAATGGCTGTCGTCTTCTGGAGTAATTATTTGCACTCCAAACAAAATGGTGTTATCAACGGAAGAAAGAATTGTTTTGGTTGAACAAGTGTTTCGAAATGGCTGTTGATTCACACGGAAATAACAACAGACACGTTGCAGAATGCATTTGAAAAAAAAACAAAAACAAACGATGAGACGTGTACAGTCATGTTTTGAAGCCCGTGACTGATATTTCCAACACCTGTTATAATGAATACTTCACTGGTACTTTCCAGCTTCCTCAAAACAGCGTTAGACCATAGCAATGACTATTGCAACTAATTTAATGAATTTTTGAGCAAACTCTTTTATGATGTCACAAACTTCATTTTTCAAATTTGTTCTACATACAAAGTGTAGTGAGACTTTACATACATCCTGTATATCAAAAGCAAAAGGTAACTACATCTTAACGTAAACAAACTACAACAATTATTGCCACTTCTTAAGAAAAGAAAATTAAAGCTTCTATAATTAATGACAGTTCCACGTGAAAATAAAAGGCAGTTACTATACATGAAAGCTGCAAAGAATACCATGGATACACAAAAAAAAAAACCAAAGAGCAGAATCTACCAATTCTCTCAATTAATACAAGAGTCATATGACAATGCAAATCTTGTAAAATGTGTCAATGTTACACATTAAAAAAGTAAGTAATGCGTATCAATGTTACACATTTACAAAAAAAGTAGAACAGAATTATTTTGCACATGGCAAAAAAGTAAATAACATACATCAAAATGTTAGAAATGAAAAAAGTAAAAAAAAAAAAAACCACACCAATGTTACTCATGGGGAAAAAAGTAAGTAAAACACACCAATGTTACACATTAAAAAAAAATAAATAAAGCACACCAATGTTACACATGAAAAAAAAAACATTATAAGTAAAACACACGAATGTAAATATATTATGTAAATAAAATGTAAATATGGGTATCCATTGGGTTGACAAAATTCTAGAAGACCTGGACTTTGCCGACGACATAGTGCTTTTGAGTTCAACACACCCGGATGCCCAAGAGAAAATAAACCACCTCCAAAATGTTTCAGGGCAAATTGGTCTCCAAATTAACACCACAAAAACAAAGACTATTGATCTTACCAACAGTTCAGATGACACCAAATTGAACAGCTACGTTCTTGAAAAAGTCAACAGCTTCACATACCTAGGAAGCAAAATGACATCTACAGGGGACTCAACATCAGAAATATCATCTAGAATCGCACTGGCATCTGGTGCCTTCAATAAACTGTCAAACATCTGGAAGTCAAAGACACTCAGCAAACACACAAAACTTAAAATCTTCAGCTCTTGTGTGATTCCAGTGTTAACGTATGGACGTGAAAGTTGGAAATCAACGGTAGCTTTAGATAAAAAATTAGACAATTTTGAGAACAAATGTCTTAGAAGACTTCTAAACATCCACTGGACAGACTTCAGAACCAATTCGCAAATACGACAAGAGACTAAGCGAGATACAGTATCCAATTTCATAAGAAGACGCCGTTGGAACTACATCGGCCATGTACTCAGAATGGACAAGACAAGACTCCCCTACCAAGCCCTCATATGGTCACCAATAGGGAAAAGAAAACGGGGAAGACCAAGAGAGACCCTGCGTAGAACCATCATTAGAGAAGACTCATTCAACGGCCAAGTAAATATCCAAGATCTACATCAGGTAGCAGCGAACCGCGAGGCATGGAGAGACAGGACTTCTGCCCTATGCGCCGCCTTAGGCTCAAGAGGAAAGACTAACTAACTAACACCAATGTAACAGAAAAAAATCAGCAACACACACCAGTGTTATACAATAGGAAATAATAATTAAAACACACCAATGTTACACATGAAAAGAAAAACAAAACAAGTAAAACCCGCCAATGTTACACATGGAAAATATAAGTGAAACACACCACTTCCCTCAAATAATGACAAGTCTTGTTTAAACTATCTTCATTCTTCTTCTCATATCCCATATCGTGTGGCGTTGGTGATTATATCTGTTCACTCTCAGTTTCAAACTGTCCAGCACCTTTTCCCTTGATCACCCCTGTCTCTCCCGTTGTGAAGACACTTCAGCTATTCACTTTCTCATGATATTCTCAAAGAATGTGAACTGTCTATCTACATTCATTCGTAATAAAAACGTGGGAAGGAGTGACAAAAGCAGTTCGTAATCCTGCATACCGCGTTCGAAACACAGCTGCCGGAGATTTGGAATCAGACCGCCTTGCGCTGATATTCATACAATAGTATGAGTTTCAGGGTGTGAAGAAAACGATGTCAACCAGGATGTGAACACACGGATGTCAAACAAGGTGTGAAAACAATCACAGTGCATACACAACGATGTCAATGACGGTGTGAGATTAAATACACATCATATCCCATATCGTGTGGCGTTGGTGATTATATCTGTTCACTCTCAGTTTCAAACTGTCCAGCACCTTTTCCCTTGATCACCCCTGTCTCTCCCGTTGTGAAGACACTTCAGATATTCACTTTCTCATGATATTCTCAAAGAATGTGAACTGTCTATCTACATTCATTCGTAATAAAAACGTGGGAAGGAGTGACAAAAGCAGTTCGTAATCCTGCATACCGCGTTCGAAACACAGCTGCCGGAGATTTGGAATCAGACCGCCTTGCGCTGATATTCATACAATAGTATGAGTTTCAGGGTGTGAAGAAAACGATGTCAACCAGGATGTGAACACACGGATGTCAAACAAGGTGTGAAAACGATCACAGTGCATACACAAGGATGTCAATCACGGCGTGAGATCAATCACTGTGTGAACACAAATATAACAATCACGCTGTGATCACAAACATATCAATCACAATCTGAAAAAAACCCAATATGGCAATCATGGTGTGAACACAAATATATCACTTAGATGTGAACAAAAAGATGTCAACCGTGGAGCGAACACATATATGTAAATTACGCTGTGAACACATTCTTAGATTAATGTAACAAGCTAGCAAATTGATGTAATGACAATGTAGTTACGATGAACATTGTAAATCTTTTGGGCATGGCATGAGGATAAATACATCTGTAAACCTAGCCACGACTGGCAAACTTGATGTAAATATTTGGGAAACAAAATGCGAAATCAATTGATAAATATTGCATGGCTTGACTGTCACCGCCTCACGTTCACATATAATAGAGGGCTGCAACTCCAGCCCAAGGGAAACCAGTGAGTCGCGCAGGACCCGAGTAATCTAGAACCTTCTCGAAAGAGATGGTCACAAAGTCCATGATTCCGTGGACACTGATGTGGCCCGCCTAATGCGGGGTCCACGAGGAACTCGGACAGAGTTACCGCCCGTGTCGAGTTAGGACACGCGGAGACCGGCAGAGGACAAACGGACTGGAGAGAGACAACAAGGCCTGCCTGAGAGGGACTCATAGATATTCATAGATATACTTAGGCTAGATAGTGTGCTAGATTGTTGTATGACAACTATGTGTCTGATGTTTAACTATCTGTGATATGTAATATAAGAGAGCGCGGGTCTGTTTACCCACTGCGCCAACTGTACACTTTATACAATAAATGTTCTATATCATAGCGAACAGTGTATTGTTGCCTGTATGAACCCGAACCATTATTTAGATAAGAGTAAGATGATGACAGGCTTTTTGGGGGCTAGTTTTCCGGTTGTGGCATAGAATGTATTCTTAAAAAGCTGTTAAATGCCATGTAAAATTAATTATTTAATCATATCACATTGATTTTTGGTAACACATTGATTTGTTTAAATCAAAGAAATTGTTAACGTTACAAGTTTACATAAAACTAGTAGCTATCTAGCGATAAAATAGAAGTAACCTGAGTCCCTCGGCAATGTCTCACCATTGCCACCCACAGCGCCTCTTTATTTTGATTCTGTAAACAATTTTTTTTTTTGTGACATGTTACTATTTTGACATTTTTTTTGGTGTGACAGTGACTAATGTTTTCTCGCTCCACGAGCAGATTGTTCCGCAACAAGTGCCGCGTCCAACTGATGAAACCTTTCCAACAGTGACGAGAGTGCAAGACAACATCGAGGAGCTTCAAAATTCAGAGCTAAGTTTCACCTCATACTCATTGTACTTCTAAGCTGTACTTCTCATGTTTCATCAATGTATTATTTTGTATCATATTGATTTCTTTACATATTCATGACCTTGTCACCAACATAACCTTACATTTTGATTTATACATTAATAATTAGGGGAGTTAACCAAATTTTCGACCACACAACATATTTTTCTAAGGGATTTAACTCTATAAATTGTACAAACAATTAAAATACAAAATGTCTAGTTTAGATAAATGCATTGAGCAAGGAATAAAGTTAGGTTATAAAGAAGAGCAACTGTCAGAATGGGCACAGAAAACATACGCAGAAAACATTGCCCGTGAATAAAGAGCGATAGAACGAGAGGAAAGGAAACTGCAAATGGAAGCCGAAGAAAAGAAATTGCAAATGCAAATGCAAGCAGATGAAAAGAAATTGCAGATGGAAGCCGAAGAAAAGAAATTGCAAATGCAATTGCAAGTTGAAGAGAAGAAAATACAATTGCAAGCTCAGGAAAAACAGATGGAGCTTGAGGCGGCCGCCAAACAGGCCCAATTAAATGCCGAGACACAGATTAAACTAAAACAGATGGAAATGGAGGCCAACGCAGAAATATCAATACATAAGTTAAGAAGCAAAGAAGAAGAACAAAAATATAATAAATATAAAGGTCTCGTGAAGGCTTTCTGTTCAGGAGATTCCATCTCCGCCTACTTAGAGAATTTTGAGTGTCTCATGTCTCATCATAAAATCATTAAATCAGATTGGGCATTTATTCTGATGAGGAACTTAGCTCTTGAACCACTAAAAGTAATAGAGACAATACCACAGGAAATGCGAAAAGACTATGAGTACCTAAAACAACGCATTCTCCAACATTTTTCTTTAGACACTGCAGGTTACCAACAACAATTTGCCAAATTATCTCCACAACCAAACCAAACCTTTATAGATTATGTCAGTACAGTCCAAGACATATGCACAAAATGGATTAACTCGGCTAAAACCAACAATAGCCATGATAAACTTAAGGAGCTTATTATAATAATGTTATAAAATTCACCAAAAACACACTACGTGATTTTAGAGTCTAGACTACTGATGGTGTGACATGACAAACTGTGTTCCTCAACAGTTACCAGTACGGCACATGATGATGGTGATGATGTGACAAGGCAAAATCGTGATCACTAACGTTTACCAGCATGGCACAGGATGATGTTGACGTGTGTTAGTATGTGTGTATGCATGTATGACTGCAGATCATACATGGGCAGTTATTCAATTCTGGCCAATAACAAACCGAAACAATCGCATCAAGCCGGGAAGATTATTCCTAACAAAGGTTTGGATGATGTTCCGAGCTGGAGAGTAACCCTCTCCGATGAGAGCATCAGCTGCATACTGAGCCCAAGTGCTGACAATCTGCTGCAGCCTCAAGTATTGGTAATGTCTGAGGATGTCTGGGACCTGTGCTGCCTCCTGGCATGCGTCAATTACCAGAACATTTTTTGATAAACTAACAGCTGTCGACATCTTTGGTGTCATAGCCATCATTGCTTTAAATTCTGGACTCCTAGGGAAGAAACATGTATTGAGTGTTAACAAACTGATTTAATATTACTAGTCTGCTCACGTCACGTGCAGAATCATCAATGCCGAGCCCAGGAATAGAACTAAACAAAACTCAGTGTATCAAGAGATGAGGAAAACAAACATCATGGTGCTCAATAAGACACGCAGAGAGAAGACCAGACAATAGTTTAGTTTAGTCGATAGATCAACATCACGGCACACGGGTGCAACCCATAAGTACTCCGATTTCCTCCTAACTCAAACCTGAGTCTGAAGAAATTCAGCTCAGTGCACGAACTCTGTAGCACCGGCGAAGATCCTGAAATACTTTGGGTAGATTTTTAAACTCGAAAACCAGACAATATAACTAGACACTCTCTGGTCTGGAACCTACGGGCAAACGAAACAGCGAGGACCTAAAACAGAGAGGAGAATTACAGACAACGATGATTAACATTGGGAAGACATGGAGGGGGCTGCAGGAGATAGTACAAGATAGGACGACTTGGCGTGGTCTGGTCGAAGGTTTATGTTCCAATGAGGGGTAAGGGGAAGGGGGGGGGGGGGGAGAAGAAAATGAGATACAATTAGGTTGCTAAATTCACTTACAAAATTCATAACAGATATTCAAGAACCTGAAACGTTGGCAGGTGTATTTGAATGACTGAGATTAAACTCTTGAATCCGACGCGTTGACGTCGAAATAGTATGAGCCCTGAAATATAGGGCTGCATCTATTGAGTGAGGCTGGTGAGAGTTTCTTCCCGAATTGCTACCGAAATACCGTTTTCATAGTGACTGTACGTTGCAAAGCTCTCCATCCCCTCTCCATAAACACGAACCAATTGAGGTGTGAAATTCTGGAGCTTGGGTTTGACATCTCTGGGAACCCAGTCTGTAGATAGATAGATAGATAGATAGAGAGAGAGAGAGAGAGAGAGAGAGAGAGAGAGAGAGAGAGAGAGAGAGAGAGAGAGAGAGAGAGAGAGGGAGAGAGAGAGAGAGAGAGAGAGAGAGAGAGAGAGAGAGAGATCGTTCCACAAGGTCTTGGCAATTTAGTCCTCATATCTCAGCCGATTAGACCTGGCTGCCAGGCAATTTTCAGGAAATTACCTGGGAAAGAAAGACGTAATTGAAGTTAACTGGCCACCCCACCTTATATGCGGTGAATATGTGAAGGTTAAATACTGCACACCCCAAGAGCTGTGCTATGGAACTGCTTTTACATTCTGACGAGAAAACAAACTTAAATAACATAGTGATAACAGGCTGGACATCTGAGGGGACAAGCAAAAGTATGACACTAGAATAATACCTGGATGGCTTGACCACATGATATAATCTGGTCTAAACACAGACCTGGTTTAGGGGTTTTTAAATCGAACAAGATGGCGAAACATGACCACACATATCAGAATAACATCGGATGGATGGATGGATGAAATCATCTCACCACAACAGTAGTTAGTATCTGCTTTGAGACCTTGTTTTGATGTAATAAAGCAATACACACGACAAGCGACTCTGTTGTACCTTATCTTCTTTTGCTTGTATTGTAAGTATGGTTTATAGACTTACCGTCTCTCCTCTCCTAGTACCATAAGTACACTTGTATTATAAGTACGGTTTGTTGATTTACCGTCTGTCCTCTATGGTTTGTAGATTTAACGTCTGTCCTCTATGGTTTGTAGATTTATCGTCTCTCCTCTCCTATTACCACAGCTGCTTTTGTATTGTAAGTAGAGTTTATAGATTTACCGTCTGTCCTTTATGGTTTGTAGATTTACCGTCTGTCCTCTACGGTTTGAAGATTTACCGTCTGTCCTCTCCTAGTACCACAGCTGCACTTGTATTGTAAGTACGGTTTGTAGATTTACCGTCTGTCCTCTATGGTTTGTAGATTTACCGTCTGTCCTCTGTGGTTTGTAGATTTATCGTCTGTCCTCTCCTAGTACCACAATTGCACTTGTATTGTAAGTATGGTTTGAAGACTTACCGTCTCTCCTCTCCTAGTACCACAACCACAACTTGATATCTCTTCATTTCCTCTAGCTGCTCAGCCATCTTTGGTCCATAATTCACAGAGCCCTAAAAAAACGGACAGTAAGTAATTAAGTAAGTAAGTAAGTAAGTAAGTAAGTAAGTAGGTAAGTAAGTAAGTACGTAAGTAAACAAGTTAGTAAGTAAACAAATAAGTAAGTAAACAAGTAAGTAAGTAAGTAAGTAAAAGTAAGTAAACAAGTCAGTAAGTAAACAAATACGTGAGTAAACAAGTAAGTAAGTAAGTAAGTAAGTAAGTAAGTAAGTAAGTAAGTAAGTAAGTGAAAAGTAAGCAAGTAAACAAGTACGTAAACAAGTAAGAAAATAAGCAAACAAGTAAGTATGTAAACAAGTAGGTAAGTAATCAAGTAAATAAGTAAGTAAAACATAAGTAAGTAAGAAAGTAAACAAGTAAGTACCACAAAAAACAAGTAAGTAAGTCGACAAGGAAATAAGTGAGTAAACAAGCAAAAAAAAAAATAAACAAGTAAATAAATAAGTAAGTTAGTAATGAAGTAAGTAAATAAGTTAAAAACTGTAAAAAAGTAAGTAAATTAGTAAGTACATAATTAAGTTAAGTAAGTAAGTAAGCTATCAAGTTATTACATACATAAGTAAGTAGGCAAGTAAGTAAATAAGTAGTGTATTAGTAAATAAGTAAATAAACAAACAAGTAACTAAATAGTCCAGTAAGCAAACAAGTAAGTAAAGAAGTAAGTATAGAAGTAAGTAAGTAAACAAGTTAGTAAACAAGTAAGTAAACAAGTAAGTAAACAAGTAAGTAAGTAAGTTAGTAAACAAGAAAGTAAACGTCTAAGTAAATAAGTACGCAAACATGTAAGTAAGTAAACATGTAAGTAAGTAGGTAGTGCAGAGAGTAGTGCAGCAGAAACTTCGGCACATGCGGCACTCCTGGCTGAGCAGCAAAGCTGATGAAATTCAGGGCTTTGCTGACAGACATGATATGAAAAACTTCTACGACTCACTGAAAGCGGTCTATGGTCCTACATCACCAGGCATAGTTCCCCTCCTCAGTGCAGATGGGGGAACATTGGTCACCGACAAGAAAGACATCCTTCAGCGCTGGGCAGAACATTTCAGCAACATCTTAAATGCAATTTCCTTCTTCGATGATGAAACCATCAACTGCCTTCCTCAAGTTCCCATCAATGATACACCTGATGACCTGCCAACCATAGTGGAAGTAAACAAAGTCATCCATCAACTCTCCAGCGGCAAGGCACCTGGTCCGGACTCCATCCCGGCAGAGATATACAAGGCAGGTGGGACGGTCCTAACAGAGCAGCTTTACCCAGTCTTTACAAACATATGGGTGAACGAGACCATGCCACAAGATTTCAAGGACGCGTCAATAGTCCACCTTTACAAACGAAAAGTAAACCGCCAATCCTGTGACAACCACCGAGGCATCTCCTTGCTTTCAATTGCAGGGAAGAAACTCGCCAGAATTCTTCTCAATCGCCCCATGGCCCATCTTGATCAAGGTCTTCTTCCTGAGCGTCAGTGTGGCTTCAGAAAAGAACGTGGAACTGTTGACATGATTTTCGCTGCAAGGCAGCTGCAAGAGAAATCTCAGGAACAGAACTGTGAAATGTTCTCCACCTTCATCGACTTTACCAAGGCTTTAGATACAGTCAGCAGAGAAGGACTGTGGAAGATTATGGCAAATATGGCTGTCCACGAAAGTTTATCCAAATAGTGCGGCTTTTTTCATGATGGTATGCAGGCAAGAGTACAGGAAAATGGTGAACTGTCTGAGCCCTTTCCTGTCACCAATGGAGTGAAGCAAGGACGTGTCCTGGCACCAACACTGTTCAGCCTCATGTTTTCAGCTATGCTGACCAATGCCTTCGAGAACAATGACATTGGAATAGACATCAACTACCGCATGGATGGAAAGTTGTTCAGTCTCAGAAGGCTGAAAGCCAAAACCAAAACTAACAGCGACACCGTCAGAGAACTGCTGTTTGCTGAAGATTGCGCTCTACATTTCAACTCAGAGGCAGACATGCAGCACAATGTTTCAGCTTTCTTATATGTCTGTGCCAACTTTTGGCTCAATATCAACTTGGAGAAGACTGTAGTTATGTACCAGCCAGCTCCAGGGAATAATCACACCGTGCCGAATATCAAGGTGAACGGTCATAGACTAAGTGTTGTGGACAAATTCACCTATCTTGGCAGCACTGTGTCACAAGCTGCCACAAATGATGACGAAGTGAATGCAAGAATCTCCAAGGCCAGCGCGGCCTTTGGCAGACTGTACAAGAATGTATGAGACAGAAACGGAATAAGCCTGCAAACAAAGCTGAAAGTCTATAAAGTATTATCCACACTGCTATATGCTTGTGAAACATGGAGTGTTTATCAGCGACATGCTAGAAAATAAAACCACTTCCACACAGTCTGCCTTAGGAAGTTACTGAAGATTAAATGGCATGACAAGATCCCAGACACTGAAGTTCTAGAAAGAGCGTCCATGCCCAGTATCCACACTCTACTAATGAAAAATCAGATTCGCTGGGCTGGTCACTTAACTCGTATGCCAGATCACAGGCTCCCTAAACAAATTTTTTACGGCGAGCTGCGTTGTGGTAAACGCTTCCAAGGCGGCCAGAGGAATCGCTTTAAAGACACTCTGAAAATCTCACTGAAAGCTTTTGGAATTCATCTTAACACCTGGGAGACTACTGCTAAGGACCGTAATTCGTGGCATCATCATTACATAAGGGTACAGTAACTTGTGAAGTAACCAGGACTGCAAGAGCTGTGAAGAAAGGCTGGACAGAAAAAAATGCTGCAGGAGATCCTCCTCCTGGAACGTCAAGCATTCTTTGCCCACATTGTCAAAGAATATTTCGAGCCAAAATAGGCCTTATCAGCCATCATAGAACTCACGGCTACATACTTTCAACCCCACTGAATGAAATGAATGGTCATCATCATTCTTGATGGACAAACAACAAATAAGTAAAGAAGTAAGTGAGTAAACAAGTAAGAAAACACGCAAGTAAACAAGTAAATAAGTAAGTAAACAAGTTAATAAACAAGTAAGTAAACAAGTAAATAAACAGGCTAGTAAACAAGCAAGAAATTAGGTAAACAAGAAAATAAACAAGTAAATAAATAAGTAAGTAAGGAAATAAGTATGTAAGTAAAAAAGTTATAAATTAAACAATTTATTACATAAGTAAGTAATCAAGTAAGTAAGTAAACAATACTTTTGAAAAGTTAGTAAACGAGTAAATATTAAAATAGTATTATGTAAATATGTAAGTAAAGAAGTAAATTAGTTAGTAGACAAGAAGGTAGGTAAATAAATATATACAAAAATAAATGAGCAAACAGGTAAGTAAACAAAGAATTTAAATAAGTAAATAACTATGTAAACATGTAGGGAAGTAATCAAGTAAATAAATAAGTAAGTAAACAAGACAGTAAGCAATTAAGTAAAAAAGTAAGTAAAAAGGTAAGTAAGTAAGTCAGTCAGTCAGTCAATCAGTAAGTAAGTAAGTAAGTAAGTAACATAGTAAGTAAACAAATAATTAAATAAGTATGTAATTAAACAAGAAAGTAAATAAGTATTTAAACAAGTAAACCAGTAAGTAAATAAGTATTAAGTAAGTAAACTGGTGTATAAATAAGTAAGTAAACAAGAAAGTAAACAAGTAAGTAAATAAGTATTTAAAGAAATAAGTAAACATGTAAGTAAATAAGTGAGTAGGTAAACACGTATATAAATAAGTAAATAAAAGAGAACGTACATAAATCAGTAAGTAAACAAGTAAGTAAGTTAGTCGCAGTTTCAACTTCACGACAACGGTCGTCCCCATTATGCTCAGTTCCTGTGCCAGTGAATATCACACAAAATGCTCCCCACTGCCCTATTGAACAATGGAATAGACAGGAGTCTCGGCAAGCCAACAACCCGCACAGATACAGTGTGCATAATGCCGCCGCATGAATGCAAACAATAAAGTCCTCCATGAAATATACAGTTAATCGTCGATGGAATCGGCAGTCACCAGAAAGACTTCATTGAGTAGGGTTTTAACCCATATGGCTCGTTCTCTTTCCGCAGAGTGACCTGCCGAAAGCACTGCACAAAGCACGAATTCCGTAGCCCCAGCGACGACCCCCAGGAGTCTAATGAAAAATGCACTCGTGAACTGAAAAGGCAAACCAGTCAATTCAGCAACAGCCGGCCACCATCGTTCCGAACATACAATTCACGCTACAAACAACAGCGGACAGATGTAAAAGCATTCCACACGAAATTCACAGCTCACAGTGTCGCGCCATGGACTCATTCAGTAGCAG
This sequence comes from Cepaea nemoralis, assembly GCA_014155875.1. NCBI lineage: Eukaryota > Metazoa > Mollusca > Gastropoda > Stylommatophora > Helicidae > Cepaea > Cepaea nemoralis. The sequence goes on from JACEFZ010015853.1 coordinate 47,089, forward strand.
GGTGACGAAACCATAGTCAGTAAGTAAGTAAGTAAGCAAACAATAAAGTAAGTAAACAAGAAAGTAAACAAGTACTTAGGTAAATAAAGGTGCTCTTTTCACGACTCAAGGTGCACTGGGCATACATTGCTAGACCCATATTTGTTTAGACCAACCGACACACGTGGCTGATGTGGTCAGTATCACACCGACCGTCTTTGCTTTCCATGACATTTCATGGCACATAGTTTAGACATGGGAGCCCAGGTCAATTTTAGAAATTGGCACCAATTTCAATGCGGATCCAACTCCTGACCCCCAGAGACGGGCAATTGGACTGGAGTATGGGCAGTGAGACACACAAGCCCCGTGAAGGAAACACTGCCTAGCTTGACCTAATCCCACCAAGTCTGTACATGCTGTGGAGAATTATGGCCTGGTTACATCCTAACATCATCATCATCATCCTCATCATCATCATGATCATCATCATGTGCCATGACGATAAGCGTGGGTAGTCACGTGTTGCCATCTCACACGATCATCAGAGTCATTGATCAGCTCAGAATTGTCTCGATTATGCCATGTGGCCAAGCAACCTAGATATTTAAATCTCTGCTTTCCCCTTGGCAACCGGCTCCGCGGGGACGGGATTACGGACGCATTTCGTAATGCCGCATACCCGCGTTCGAAACACAGCAATGTTGTTTTTTATGAAATGGTATGGTCGTTCAGAAAGCAATGGAAAACTATTGAGCGTAAACTTGCCCAAGAATCACCAACAGCCAAATAATGCTGGGGTTGACTGCTCACCCTGTAAAGGGCATGCAACTAACTTTAAACTTTTAATTTCCCCCTTGGTCTCTTCACCTCAATCTTGTCAGTCTTCACTAAGTTTTAAAGTTTAATCCTTCCCATAAAGTGCCCAACATATCTTAACTCTCTACGTCTAATTTGTCCAAACATATTATGGTTTCCATTAGCTTCTTGTAGGACTTGCTCATTGGTTTTTCTGTCTGTTGATGGTATTCTTTGCATTTTCCTCAGAAACCACATTTTAACTGCCATTATATATTTTTAAGATTGTCTGCTCATTGTTCCACATCCATACAAATGCACGGGTTCCATTTAGCAATTCAATACTCTTTTTTTCTCGTTGCAATTGACATCTTTTTAATAGGTCAATACGTTTCCATCTTGCAAAAGGCTACATTTGCCATAGCGAATCTTGTTCCTAATATGCGTCTTCTTAGATGTGATGTTCCAGTACTTGCCTTGCACACCCCGTTGGTGTCTGGACTTTGCGAGAGGAAGGAGAACTGTGAAATACACCCACAATGGAAATTGTCAACAAATCAGGAAAAGCTTGGAAGGAATAGAGATGTCGCCTAAATACAGATCATCACAAGAAAAGGACAGGGACATTGAAATTGGCAACATGAAATGGCAAGTCGTGACCGCCCACGCTTACAGGCATGGTACAGAAGGATGGAACAGAGATTTGGTTTCTGGGACGTTTGTTGTGAATACCTTGGACTGTCAGAGTAACCAATATTGATTGCTTGTATGAGGTTAATGAAGCTATAACTTTATGCAAAACTATAAGAAAGATACAAACTGCATTCTTTGGTCATCTGATGCGAAGAGAGGCATTGGAAAGAATGTCGTAACAGACTCACATATGATACTGAACAGGGTGAAGACATGTATGATTCATGCAGATTGGCATATTTCAATGAAAAAAAAATCTAAGATAGAAAGCTTCTGTTGGATCTTTTCTCCCAGGACAAGCTTGTGGAATGGGAAATAACCAGACGGACAGATTGGCTGGATCTTAACTGCTGTCTCGGCTATTTGTGCAAGATAAGGCAGGTGTGGTCAAGGCCCTTGGAATCGAGTGTATAATGTTGAAGAACAGAGATACATCGAGAGAATTGTGCGACAAGGATTGATCAGAGGATCTGGCCGACACTCAGTTCTCCAAGGAAAGATCAGATGGACACATAATCAGATTACAAGTGGTACCATTAGTATTGGAACTCTTTGCTTGTTGTTGAAGATGAGGACGAAGCACGTATGGGAATGTCCCCAGTGCTATGATGTCGGTTCTTGCCCTAACTCAGCTTCAACTCAACTCTTCTGTCTCGAGTTTAGCACCCAACAGATATCTGTTCATGTACCACTTATGATTTAATTATGTGCGATGTGTACATTCAAATATGATTAAAACGTTGCCAACATTTAGTTTATTTACCGTGACAGACTAAGCTATGAGAACTTACATACACTATAAAAGATATTCGTGATATCCTACCTGTAGATTCATGCTCGTGTCCAGCCCAAATACCCGTGACAGAACTCCATGCAACGCCTGGACTGTTTTAGAAATCTGACTAAGTTCCTCTGTGTCATGTTCCTCGTCGTAAAACAGAAGAACATCCCTGCTGCTGGACACACACACCGAATCTTCAGAGACACCCCCAGCACACTGGCCGTATTGAAGTTTAAACAGCTCTTGGAAGACCAGTTTAGCATCACAACTCTGAAGCTTCAGTCTGCTTTCCGCAGTGCGCAATAGCACCTCTCGCCTTAAATTAACCATTTCGGGAGTTTCCCATATTCTGGAGTTGGCGATATTAGGTCCAATGTTGACCATATTCAGAAATGCAAATGCTTTTTCAGTTTCATTTAGCTCTAGATAACTACGAAGTCCAGCTTTGATGACCTCAGGGTCTTCAAGTTGACTATCACTCAAAGCGAATACTTCCTCCAAGAATTTAACAACACCATTATGATTTTTAACCAGCTCATACAGCCGCAACAATTTCTTATCTCTGGAAGGCGATGGCGATTCTTCCTCTAATCTGCCTTTCATAGTCCGAAAAGATCGCCAGATTTCAGTAGCACAGTTTTGCAGCTGAGGACAAGTTGAAGCGACCTTCACAGCCAAGCTGATTGCCTTTGTCAGCTTTTCTTCTGCTTCGGGATTGTTCATAAGCAAGTAGCAGAGACCTGCCTGTTCATAGGCATTGATCACAGTTACAAGATTTGCTTCATCCCCAATGTTGGTTAATTGATTAAACCTGTTCAAGGCATCTTGATATCGTCCTGCCAATTTGTACAGCAGTCCAAGGTCATAGACTGCAGGTAAGTTTCGATCGTGTGACAACTCAATTGCATCCAAGTATTCCTGCTCTGCTCTGTTGAAGTTTTCATTAGGTAAAGTTATCAGAGGCTTGTTCGCAGCTGGGTACCTGTAATCCCTTTCTCGAGCAGGATATGCCTGTCTTCCCCTCGAACGCTGGGCTCCCCTTGCAGGGATTTGCTGTGACCTGGGAGTATGTGTCCAGGGATGGTCTGTCCTAGGATTCTGTGTCTTGGTTTCCGCCTCAGCCATCCATGCGTAGCAGAGCCCCAGCTGATGATGTGTTGTCGTGTGTTTCCTCACTCTAAGACATCTCTCCAAAACTTCAGCTGCTCTTTTCAGCTGTTTCAACGTCCGTAACAGTTTCCCACAGTTTGTTAACACCCATGTGCTATTGTTTCCAAGTTTCAAAGCTTCATCGCACATGTCCATCGGAGTCTGCCCCCCAAATATCCTGTTAATATCATTCCTCTGGATGATGTACACTGCAAATCTACAGAGCACGGCCAGCTCAGAAAGAGCAGGTCCGCGAAGTTTGCCTGAATCATTTCTGTAAACATCAGTTAAATACTTAGCTGCATTTTCCACACATGCTTGTATTGTAAGTCCTTTGGGCATCCCAGTGTATATATTGAGATGTGTGCACCTTCTGTATGCCAACCCCAGCCGGAGCTTCCAATAGAGCTTGTCTGTATTGCTGCCAATTGCATCTTCAAACATATGTATTGCATTAAACAAGTTAACCGGTCCCCCAACTCTACTGTAGCAATAAGCCAATTCTGCTTTAGCTGTCGCAAGACGATCTGGAAAACTGGGCAACTGCTTCATTGCCTGTAGTTTAGAGCTGCAGTTCATAGCCTCTTCTTGTCTGCCAGATCTCCATCTCAGAAACACACAATTCCCGATAGATATAACATTTCCCCATTGTGTCATAGTGATAACCGAGTTGTTGATTTTTCAGCTTTCGGAAAGTACGCCAACTTGATATACACCCAGGTCTTAACATTCAGTTTGAAAACGGTCTCCTCCAGACAGACATCGTCCTCATCATCCTCTTCATCCAAATTCTCGATCAAACCTAGGAGTCTCTCTTGCGTGAGACCGGGAATATCCAAACCCGTCAAAGTGGGGATTCCCTCCATTTGAGATTTCAAATAAACCTCTGTATTCTGCATTGCTGGTAAGTGGGACATTTCTTTTCTTCTTCTTTTTTTAAAATTTTTTAAATCGTCACCTATAAAGATACAATTGGTACAACAATAATAAAACAATAACACTGATCGCCATTAACTGACTAAGATAACAATATGTTAGTTTGATTAGAGGAGTCGAAGCAGCGTAGTGACTAGATGCTTGCCTGCCTACCCAATGGTCGTGGGTTCACTCTCCATGGGGACGGATTCGAATTGTTCAAACCGACATGGGCTCCATGGACGAGCCAGCCTAAAATGGGTGCTAGGAAATGTCTTGGGACGTAAAGTATGCACATTTGTAGAAGAGGTGGAATAGCGACATTGGACGTTATCGGGGAAATACTAGATAAGAAATGCACAGGAAGCCACATATGATGAATGTGGAAAGCTTGGCTTAAACAGTGGGAAAACATGTAATAATATACGCAACACGCATTACATGAACATATACGACAAAACCCCCCCCCCCCCCCCCCCCCCCCCAAAAAAAAAAAAAAATAAATAAATAAATAAATTTAAAAAAAAAATAAAAAATAAAATAAAAATAAAAATTCGAACAAATAAATTAAGGAGAACTTGGAAACAACATAGATGTAGTTCCTGAGACGAATGTTGCGATTTACTTGGACTGCCATAGTAACTAACCATTGTCTAAAAGCGGCTAGTGAAACTAAAACATTATATACAACAATAAGAAAGAGACAAACGACTTTCTTTGGTCAAGTGATGAGAACAGATGCATTGGAGAACCTTGTGACAACTGCAAAGTTCAAGGGGAAGAGAGGCAGACGCAGACCAAGAGAAATGATGCTAGATGGACTGAGACGGTGGCATGCAGGAATATCATCATCAGAGTTAATTCAAAACACCAAGGACCGAGATCTATGGAGAGACATGAACGTTTCGCCAGCTGACAGGGCACATGATGATGATGATTATACGACCGAAAGATATGTAGAGTCTTGATGGCCAGTGTCTGCTCCAGATAAAGCGCCTGATGAATATAGCCTGACAGGCATTGTGTTTTGAAGCTGAAATTGAAACATAAATGTGCTTGTTTCGTTACTGCACAGTTTCTTGTGACAATGTTTTGTTTCCTCATTCGCTCGTTTTAATTCGAACTTAATCCAGACTGGGATGATATTTGCGTGTGGATTATCTTTTCTTATTACCAGTGCCCCTCGCCGTCAGGCGAACACACTCCGACTTCAGAGGTACTTTCAATTTACCTCCCCAAGTCAAGGACCAGAAGTCAATATTTCAGTGTGACAATGTTAACTCTGCTGTTTTCTATATGAAACGAGAATATGTGGAAAATGCAGGTAAACATTTAGCTAAACTTACGGCCTACTCCTTGCCATTCCCAAATGCCGTGGGGTTTCTATAATGTGCACAACTTATTGCACAAGAAGCCTTCTATTTATCGGCCTTATCCTAGAAAGAATGGATATCCAATTTCACTACCCAAGAGAATAAGAGCGCTTGCGATATTATCAGATACCAATGGTTCTTGAAAACAAAACACAGAAGAAGACGAAGAAGAAGAAGAAGAAGAACTGGAATTCGACAACAGAAAGGACATATGAAGACCACTAACAATATGATATACTCAATACTCACAAGCATTCAATACTTGCTTCAAACACGAGTATAGACTATGAGCCAGGATATCACAACATAAATATCAATATTAAACTGCAAGCTCTTATTCACGCTAAGTTAACATTTCTTAGAAACGGCACTCCTTAATATGCTATGAATAGAACGTTCAAACACTATATCGCAGTGGTTCTCAACCGGTGGGGAATTTCCCCCGTGGGGGGTGGGGGGGGGGGGGGGGGGGTGGATTTTTGGGTTTCCAAAAGGGGGGGGGGGGAATTAAGATTATTTCAAGATCGCATTAATACAAGAACCAGTTACTTGATATTACTTTTCCATATAAATTTTACAGTTCTGTACTTCTCGCCCCAATGAAATTCGTTTTATAAGGTAAGTAGACACGCAAATCACGTTTTATGTAGATGTCTAGACTTGTTCTAACATGTGTTATTAAATTTAGCTTCCATTTTATGTAAACTGTGTAAGATTGGGGGTGGGATTTATAGGGAGGAAATTCGAAAGGGAGGGGGGGGGGGGGAATTACGTACTAAACATATGGTAAAGAGGGGGATGGACCAAAACAAGGTTGAAAACCACTGCTATATCGCATGCTGTTGCTTTCAAAATACAACTAAAACTGAAAGTTAAATAGGAGAAACTAAAAGTAACTGATTTACCTAAGGGCTTCTGACGAATGAAAGAGCATGAAGGAAAGTGAAGAAGAGAAGCTTTTCTCTGATTATATGTGACATAACTCGACTTAGATGGGTCTAGTCGTTGTAGTATAGACGATGACATAGTATTAAAGTTGACAGGAACCAGCTTAGTTGAGCTGGGCCATTGTAATATGACCGTGTTCAGGCTGATCCTGTACTTGTGGCGCGGTGTCCTCATGGTGCCTGGTTATTCTTCTGTAACGTTATCAGTCAGGAACATCAAAAGTTGCATTGGCAAGAAGACTTGGTATTGTTATACGTGCACTCAGCCACAATCTTATATTTTTATCAGTTAGCTCCACGACATATCAACGAACTCCAATCACAACATAAGACCGGCTCGTTTTAATTGTATAATTCACCTTTACTCATTTTAACAGGTGCACATTATCTATTGTTGCACTCTATAACACTTTACTCAAATACTATTTTAAAAAAAAATGTTTTTTGGGCATATCCTATTTACAGGACATTGCAGTCAACACCAGAATTTTTCAGCTGCTGTTGATGTTTTGGCAAGTTTTACGTTCAGTAGTTTGCCATTGCCGGTCTCCCTGGCTTATCCTTTAGCGACTTTCTACGTAATCCCGTTTATCCATGTGAGCAAACGCAGCTGCGCGAGAATTGGTAGCGGTTCTCGCCGCGTCCGTTACTTAGGGATATGTGAGCTGGCCGCTCAGAAAGCAATGCTAAACCATTGAGCGTAATCTTGCCAAGAAATCAGCAACAGCGGTAAAATGCTGGTGTTGGCAGCAATGTCCTGTAATAGGATATGCGGGGAGAGAGGGGGGGGGGAAAGAGAACAGCTAACCAAAAAAAAAATGTTTGCCATTGCGTTCTGAACGACCGGCTCACATACATTTCCGTAAGAAACCAACGCGACACGACCCGCTGCCGAATCTCGCGCAGCTGTGTTTCGTACGTGGGTATACGGGATTACAAACAGCGTCCTTAACCCCTTTGTCAGGGAGACGACATAAACAATATTACAATAATATAACTGGAGGCAGGATGAATGCTGCCATTGCCACAATCAGTCTCCCGACCGGTCCAACCTCGACCAAGGTCCTCGCCTGAATGACCTTTAGATGAGACACGTGTCTCCTGACCAGCCCATGAGTGGGTGTTTCACACCCTAAAGCGTGAATGTGATCAGAGCTTACAATCTGAGTCACGACAATGTCATCTTTAACATGATCTGCCTTTCGTCTCCCAATAGAGCGAAGGCCCTCGGCCAACTCGCGCCAAGCACTTCTGTAGACTAGTTCATGAATGGTTACATTGTGCAGCTGTGGTATGAAGCGGACAGTCAGTTGTCCGTCTAACCCCAACCCTGCCTAGTGCCTCTTATGACATATATGATCGATTACAGCGGCCAACTCACCCTATGCCCGTTTGCTAGCTGACGTATACCATAGTTTGAGGCAGACAGTCAGTTGTCCGTCTAACCTCACCCTTACTTAGTTGCCTCTTATGACATATATGATAGCTTACAGTGGCCAACTCGCGAAAAGCACTTTTGTAGACTAGTTCATGAATGGTTAGATTTTTCAACTATGATGTGAGGCAGACAGTCAGTTGTCCGTCTAACCCTGACCTTCCTTAGTGCCTCTTATGACATTTATGATAGGTTACAGTGTTATTATTCTTTGCTTCCGTTTTGGGCCCCTGCCAGACACTTGTAATACACCATCTAGTGATGTGTATTGTCGGTAAGAGATGGGCGTTGCGACGACTATCCTTCAACAGTAAACAAACTTGTAATACACCATCTAGTGACGTGTATTGTCGGTAAGAGATGGGCGTTGCGGCGACTATCCTTCAACAGTAAACAAATACACAAAACATAACATAAGTAGTATACAATATGCAATTTACTTCGAAGATGAGGTTGGCAACCTCAGATAAATCCTTCTTTACTGGGTTATCCCGCCATCTTGTTTCGTCATAAAAGCCAACCTCATTTTTGAATTTTTGGCGGGTATTTTTTGGTACATCTGGTGTCACTTACGGTACTTCCTGTTGACTACTTCCGGTTTACTTCCGGTCCATGGGTACCCCCTAACCGGTGCCCGACACCCGCTCGGTCCGATTCGGGTAACGACGTCTGGTCCACCCCGGATTGCTCCGACTCAAGCCGACGTCCGGTCCGAATCGCGCCACACCGAGTCGGCCCGTCCAGGTCCGCCCCACGTCACCGCGCACGTGGATATCGAACCATTTGTTGAGGAGACCGAAGTCAATATGACAGAGTGAAAGAAAAAAGATTTATTCCATCACTCTAGTTACCTCGAGTATCCAGAGTTGGATGCATGAATAAAATTTCACGATGATAGTTACCAACATTCGGCTGGTGTCCATAGTGGGTACCCATACTTCAACTCTAGTCCTTAATCCAGATTATGCGTAATAAATACTAGACAGGCATACATTAACATTATTTTTTAAAATACTATTCACGTATTAAATGTCTATATTTCTTGTATAGTGCTTCTAGAATATTAATATGTAAATATAAATATAAATTTCAAATAATATAAACAATAACTTGCTAAGATATAATTGAAATACGTTATAAACAACCCAAATAATTTCCCCTTTTTCCAAAAAGAATAAAAGTAACCCAAGGGATGCGATTCGTGTCTCTTGGCTCAACCAGAATTAATAGTCTCCCTTTCCACAAGTTTATAAAATTGTACTCCCGACAGGTAAAGGTCACGCGCTGACCCCAGCACGCACACGTGAGAAATACGACAATGGCCAGCAGTCACGGCCTAGCCAACAGCTGATAAACGGGCTGATAAATGTGAAGACAATTACACCTGACACGCTAGCCTAGGTCTGTTCAGTAGAATTAAGGCCGCATAGGGAAATTTTGGAATTTTAGAGGTTGTAAATGAACACACAGTCGCGTTAGAAATATATTTATCTATATGGTAACTCCGAAGAATCCTTAATTTGTACAGAATTATTAATACGGGTACTGTTCAAACAAGGCATTACTATCATATTTAGCATCAACATCCAGTGCCTTGTTGTGTATGTGTGTGCGCGCGGTGTGTGCGTGTATGTGTGCGTCCGCACGTATATGTGTGTGTGCGTTCGCGCGCGTGTTTGTGTGTGTGTGTGTGGGGGGGGGGGGCGTGTGTGTGTATGTGAGTGCTTGCGTGCGCGTACATGTGTGTGTCTGCATGCATGTGTCTGCGCACGCGTGCGTGTGTGTATGCGCACGCACGCCCGCTTGTGTGTGTGCGTGTGTGAGTCACCGCGTATGTGTGTGTGTGCGCACGTGCGCGCGTTTGTGTGTGTGAGTGAGATCACCATTTTCTATTGCATACTGGCCTATGCGTGAAGACTGGATACCGTATTTATCTCTTTTTGAGTGCTGGTAGTAATTCATGTCAAGGCGTGCATAGGCATGTGAGCGGGTGTTATGGGGTTACAGTACTGTTCCGCCGAATGGGGGAGTGGCTGTGGAGTGGGTATATAACAGGTTGCTGTTAGTAAAAAGGTGGCGGGCCAAGTGGCGTCGTGATTGAATTGTGGAGACAGGGGTGGAAAAGATACTAGCGAAGATATCACCGTGCTGAATGGTGGAGTCAGGGGGTGGAAAACTGATTAGCGAGGAGGTAACCGTGGCTGAATGATCCTTTCACAAGTTGTCATGGGAAAACCATAGCACGTGCTCACTGGTTGGCGCTGCACCCTGTCACCCATGGCTAATCATCATCACCCAGCACCACCAACACAATCATCATCATCATCATCATCATCATCATCATCATCATCATCATCATCATCATCATCATCATCATCATCATCATCATCATCATCATCATCATCATCATCATCATCATCATCCTTATAATCAGCATCATCATCCTGATGAATACCAGCATCATCATCAGCATCAGCATCATCAACGTCATCTTCTTTAGCTTCCACTTTTGATGTGAAGCATATAAATACAGAGCTTACCTTGTTGCCGTCAAGTGAGTTCACGTGTGTGTGTGTGTGTGTGTGTGTGTGTGTGTGTGCACATGAGTGTAGGCATGCGTGGGTGTATGTGCGTGCACCCTCATGCGCGTGCGTGTAGGAAACTGTAAATATTTCTTTAGATAACTGCTGTGATGTCTCTTGTGTGTGTGCGTGTGTGTTTGCGCATGCGCATAGGCATGCGTGGGTGTGTGTGCTTGCGCGGTCATGCGCGTTTGTGTATAAACTGTAAATATTTCTTTCGATAACTGCAGTGATGTCTCTTGCGCGCGCGTGTATGTGTGTGCTCGCAAATGCGTGTAGCGATGCGTGGGTGTGTGTGCTTGCGTGCGCATGAGCGTGTGTGTAGGAAACTAAATATTTCTTTCGATAACTGCAGTGATGTCTCTTGCGTGGGTGTGAGCTTGCGTGCGCGTGCAGGCGCGTGCGTGTAGGAACTGTCCTTCTCTCTCCTTCTCTCCCAGAAGTTCTGCCTTGATATAATATAATATGGGCAGTCGTGGAGTATGTGCTCTGCTGGCTGCGACACCAATCCATATGTGCACATGGCTGATTCATCAAACCTGAATGTTTGTATACATGTGACCTATTCTGAGATGCAGAATAATGACTTGTCCTGATCTGTCCATAACATGGTAGTCACCTTGAGCAGGTACTGTGGCTTTCTGACTGACTTGTTCATTCATTTCTTTTGGTGGTATGTAAAGGGTGTATCAGACTTATCTTATTATACTCCTTCCGTAACAAATCGAGCAGCTCTGGCGTGTCAGGGTACTCCACAGTGGGATGACAACCATTGTATGGTGACCTTATGCCTACTGCTAAGTTCAGAAAGTAGTGTCATTAGTACCGGCAATGTCCCACGCAGGAGCGCCTCGAGCACTGATTTTTTTTTGCATTTGCCAATAGCAAGTAATGATATAGCCGAGACACTAGTGTAATAACCCAGTAGGTCAAAAACGGAGGTAATGGAAGAAACCAACGCTGAAACTAACCCACAAAATAGCCCAGAGGTGAGAAAGAAATTCGTTCTGGTGCATGTATGGTCGGCGAGTGCCGCGACTAGATATTGTCTTCTTCTGTCAACTGGTCGTTATATACACCGTCATTGGTGTATCACTATTCAGTATGTCTCGAGACAGCGTCGACGCAGTCGAGGGCAAGTTGTGGATCGCTCTTCTAAGCAGCTGTCTGGGTTACATGCTACCAAACCCTAAAATATGAGCTTCTACGTGACATTACCGAGTAATACTTCGCCGAACATGTTTCCCAAGAACACACCAGGTCACTATTTCGTCAAGTTACCGCAGACTATTTAGGTGAGTCAACATTTAGAAGTGGGTCTGGCCGAAATTGAATTCACCAACTACTACTGCAATGTGCTAGAGAATGAAGTATGGCTAAGATACATCCCAACCAACAGTAGAGTGATAAGAAAGGCGTGTCCCCCGGGCCTGTACAGTTCACCAGACGCGTTTGTAGCTGCACTGAATCGACTAATGAAAGATCGGAAGGTGGACGATCAGCTCTGTGTTCTATTCCATTTCGACAATGCATCAAAGAAAGTCATCGTGAAAATTATCGAAACCTGAGACACTGTTACATTTAGTGAGAATTTGCAAAAGATACTAGATACAATTGAAGGTGAAGGGGCGATAGACCTGAATAACGACCTGCAAAATGTCTACGTCTACTGCGATCTCATTGCGGCGAGACCAGTTGGAGACGTCATGGTCCCACTACTAGGGACGGTTCCTATCATGAGTCAGCGCTCGACCTCAGTGTTAAGCGCCTACAACAAACCTCACTACGTACGGCTGAGTCGTTACTCCTTCGACGTGGTGGAAATACTTCTAACCACTGATACGAGCACAAAGGATCTCATTCACTACCGGAACTTCAGTGCTGACTTTACATTTTCGAGGTCGGAAGAGATCAGACCTAGAATAATGGTGAAATATGTGGCGTTACGTAGAAACCCCAGACTGTACGAAGACATGATGTGCCCGACACTCAGATGATTGATAGCTCCAGTTGTCTACAATACTCAGATGTCAGCCCACCAAGCAGGAGACCAGTCTTATGACTGCATGTCAAGTGACATATACATACCAGGATACCAGCCGGAAAAATCAACCTACTCAGACAATGGTGTGAAGAATCCCTGAAACAACATACAATGTGTATAGCTCTGTATGTGAAAATAAAATGGTGTGATGATACTATGTATACCAGCTTATATCACATCAGCCATTTCGTATATTGACATTATGCATTTTTATTCTTGTAGAATGTACTGAAATACTGTAAAAAGTACTGAAATACTGTAAAATAAACAGGCATATTTCATAATTACGTCTAGCTGTTCAATGTTTTTAGTGTTTACGGTGTATATAGTTGTCATGTGATATGAGAATGATACATATTGATGACAAATTCAAGAAATATTTCAACAAAACTAAGGAAACGGGTTAACCTAAGTAGGAAAAACTGTTGACCATAGTCTGAAATATCTGAATCAAAATTATGAAAAGTAGGAAACTTTGCAAAAAGTAGGAAAATCTGTTAAACAAAACGGAAACACACACACACACACACACACACACACACACACACACACACACACACACACACACACACACACACGCACGCACGCACGCACACACACACACACACACACACACACACACACACACACACACACACACACACACAGCCACATTTCAATCACATTTATGAAAAGTAGGAAAATTTGTTAACCAAATGGCAAAAATCTTGGCCAAGTATGAAAATTTGTTAACCAAATGTGAGAAGTGTGGCCAAATTTCAACTAAACTTATAAAAAAAAAGTAGGACACTTTTGTTAACAAAATATGAAAATATTTTAGTCAAAGTTCAACCAAACATATGAAAAGCCCAGCCAAACTTATGAAAATTAGGAACATTTGGTAACCAAAATGCGAAAATTTTGACCAAAGTTCAACTACACTCATCAAGTAGGAAACTTTGTTAACCAAATGTGGAAAGGTTAGCCAAATTTCACACCAAACTTATAAAAAATTGGAAATGTTGTTAACCAAACGTGAAAGGTTTGGCCAACTTTTACCCAAACTTATGAAAAGTAGGAACATTTGTTAATCAAAATGTGAAAGTTTGGCAAAATTTCATCCAAACGTATTAAAAATATTAAACTTTGTTAACCCAATGTGAAAATTTTAGCCAAATTTCAACCAAACGTATGAAAAGTAGGAAAATTTATAAACCAAAATGTGAAAGTTTGGCCACATTTCAACCAAACTTGACATTTTACGCTGTATCCACTTCCTCTCTCGAGCTTCGGGGTGTCTGTCGCACTTTCCTTAGCTGCTTCACTGCAGCTCTCTTTGCTTTCCAAGCATGGTCTACTTCTGGAGTCCACCATGGGGGATACAAAAAAGGACTTTTAACAGTCCTGTTGCATGCCTCCTCTCTGAGGCGTCCAAGAAGGCTATCGGTCCACTCATACCGGAAGGTCTTGCCCGGTCTCCCAGCTTTAACTTTCCTGGACTTAGAGATCAGGACTGAACACGGCATGTGATCACTCCCATAGTCATTCAAAACAGACCACTTTACATCAATGACTTATGACTGGGAGACAAATGCCAAGTCAATAGCTGTGTCTGCATCGCCAGGCCTTATTGCCATTCTAGTCGGCCTCCCATAATTTATGCAGACCACATCAGAGTCTACCATGGCATCCACAAGGGCAATTCCCTGTCAGTTTTCTCCACTACTGTCCCATTATCTGTTCCTCGCATTGAAGTCTCCACATATGAGTAGCCTATCACCTGGTAATTCCTCCAATTTCTTAAGCCAGTCCCAGTGTTCCTTTCTGACAAAACAGTCCACTGTGGCATATACGTTTATGATGTTCCAACTTAAGCCACCAATCTCCATTTCTATACCCTGGACCTCTCTTGCACTGTGATTCCACTGGCTCAAGCCAAGTACCATATGCTTCACTCCTTCCTTTACCATCAGATCTTGCTCATGTCTCTTCTGCCCAGTAGGGTTTATATAACTGGCTTACCCAGGACAATGATATTTGTCTGTATTTAGCTCCTGGAGCATGAGGATATCAAAATCATATATCAGCCTCTCAAATATAGGACCTCTCTGCCTGGCACTACGACAGTTCCAGTATCCCACTCTTACATGGTTTAAACCTAGCCTCTCCACTTTTCGTCTTGTTCTCCTGGCGCCTGCTCTCCTATTACTATGCCTTCTTCTTACACAATTTCCTCGTATTCTCCTCTCCAATCTCTCTTCGCTAACCTCTGAAAGATGTGTCAAGCACAGAGCGCGTGCTCAGTAGCTCCGGTGACGATTCCCGTGTTTAATTAAATCCATAAGCAAAGTTTGGCTATTGCATGAAATAACAGGTCACCCTAGTATTGCTTGCTTGCTAGGGAAGAGGCAGGGGATGTCCCGCAGGAGTCCATACGCCTGGTGCCGCCCCACACGCCTGCCAGACGTCCACCGTTCACGACCAGCTTACCCGTGGCCATCCAGTTCCTCAGCACGCTATGGATATATGGTGAAACAAACACAATTAAAGGCCCACTTCTTGAAGCGTATCTGGCATATGATGCATTAAATATATTTTATAGACTAATCGGTACTCAAGGGCTGATGTATTCAATATAACGTTCTCGCGTTTACTTCCCAGAACATATTATGGTGCCCATTTTAGTCTGGGTATACCTGGGAACCCGGTTCAATTTAAAATAAAATAGAAAATATAATCTTAGAGAGGGAATCGAACACATGGTCTCAGGGCAGGCAGACATGTATGCCAGCTACATCGCCACAGCTCTAATAAATATTGACACGCATAGGTGTAACATTGTCCTTTTTAATGCAACAAACATTGTTTAAAAATATTCAGCTTCCAGCGCATTCTAACGTCGTTGCCACAACCAAGGGGCTATGACTCAGCAAGGTTAACCCACTCAAAAACGATTAGCTAGGACATAACATGCGTATCCCACTCAACAACGAATAGCTAGAGCACAGAAAGGTTAACCCACTCAAAAACAATTAGCTAGGACATAACATGCGTATCCCACTCAACAACGAATAGCTAGAGCACAGAAAGGTTAACCCACTAAACAAAGAATAGCTGTGACACAGCAAGGTTAACCCACTCAATAACGATTAGCTGTGACACAGCAAGATTAACCCACATAACAACTATTAGCTAGGACATAGCAAGGTTAACCCACTCAAAAACGATTAGCTAGGACATAGCAAGGTTAACCCACTTAACATCGATTAGCTAGGACATAACAAGTTAACCCACTCAACAACAGCTAGCTAGGACATAACAAGGGTAACCCACTCAACAACGATTAGCTAGGACACCGCAAGGTTATCACACACACAAAACAAAAAAGTCGCTTAAAATTCGACAGGGTCGACTTCATTGTACCGGGTTTTCATCCCATATGGCTCGGTCTTTTTCCGCAGCGCGGAAAGCGTCGCATAAAGCACGAACTCCGTAGCTCTAGCGAGGAGTCTCAGAAAAATGTCACTCGTGAACCAAAGGACGCGGTCCAGAACCGAAACCACAACCTTCGGAGCCCGAGTCAAACATCTTGACCACTTCGTCACGGAGACTCCGACAGCAAGGTTAACACAATCAACAACTATTAGCTAGGACACAACAAGGTTGTCCCACTCAACAACGATTAGTTGTCACACAGCAAGATTAACACAATCAACAAACAATACAGACGAATATTTAAAATTACAGTTGTTTAATTTAAATATAAGATTAAGAAAATATTATTGCAACCAGATTAAATAAATGTCTAGACATATGTCAAATCATACACAGTAAGAAATTATGCTGCATGGCTTTGTCTCTTCTTCACCTCTTAGTTCATGTTTTCCTTCCATTCTCCCTGCCTGCCTGCGCCTGCCTGTCTTTTATTGCGCTTGGAAATGTGTGGAGGTCAAAAGAAATCAAACTTATCACCAACTTTAGAATATTTAATGCTAGCGTTAAATTATAAAGCCGACATAAACGTGAGAATAGTATAACTAGAAGGAACTTTATTGGAATCAAGGAGTAAAATAAATAGAGGTAGACATAAGAACTAACGGAGAAGAGAAGCAGTGACAGAAATGAGTACCATAAGGATGCCTTGGATGGAACTGCACGGTAGACCTAAGGGAAAGAGCGCTTGGGGTGAGTTGGTTGTGGAACTATGCACTAGTTGGGGAAGAAGCGCGAAAGAAGAAAGAAGATATGAAACGCCACGGCAGTTCTGGAGAGAATGTTAATTGATGACTCCTAAAGAAGAGGCAGGGGTGGACAATTACAAGGACGGATACATGGTGTTCCGTGGCGATATGGTTAAGAACTTTACTTTACTTTACTTGCTCTCCGGAGGTTTTGAGTTCGATTCCGTACTCCGTCATCGGCTTCACGAGGGCAATTTTTTCGAAGATTCCTAGAGGTCGTCTTTGAAGTTATGGAGTTCGTGCTTAGTGCGAAGAGACTGAGTCGTATGGGATAAAACAGGTTACAATGAAGACGTTTTTACGTATTTAAACCTCCTTTTTATCACAGGACATTGAAGACTTCTTATGCATGAGGAAAGTGAACAAGCAATAGAGCGAACTACTTGTCGACGGCTTGTGGTGAGGGTCACGTTCTGCAAAAGACCAACTACATGATGTTGACATTTAAAATACAACGCAAAATATAACTGACTACTGTTTTTTCTAATGTTTTTTTTTTTTTTTTTTAAATTCGCATATCCTTTACATGACATCGCTGTCAACATCAGCATCTTTCAGCTGATTGTTGATTTCTTGGCAAGATTACGCTAAGTAGCTTGCCATTGCTTTCTGAGCAGCCGGCTCAGTTATCCGGCAAGTCACCAACGCGGGGAGAACCGCTTCAAATTCTCGTGCGCTGCGTTATCCTGTGTGGATAAACGGGATTACGAAGAAAGTCGTGTAACACCTCGGCCAGAGAGACCGGCGACTCCTGTTAGTATAACTAAAATTATGTAATATCAAATGCAAAATGAAATAAAACAAACAAACAAACAAACCATTCCATCATAGTTATAGACAAATGCACATGATAAAATGGTCACTTACGATGGCAATGATGTCAATAAAGTGAACGATATAGTCTAAAAGCCGGCTTTACTTTAATTTACTTTGCTTTACTTTACTTTACTTTGCTTTACTTTACGTTACTTTACGAGGGGAAGTCAATAAGTAGGTCACAAATGGCTGTAGAAAAAATAACTAAATACGATAACACCTCGAAACGAGTTTATTATTATACGTACATTGCCCCTTTGTTTCTCAACATAATTTACACCAACATTGATGCACTTATCCCATCGTTTTATCAGCCTTCCCAAACCGGCTGCATGGAACTGCGTGCTCTGTTTTCTAAACCACGTTTTCACTTCACATTCAACTTCGGCATCATTCGCAAAATGTCTCACGCCAAGGTGTGTTTTCAGTGGACCAAAAAGGTAGAAATCGCTAGGGGCTAAGTCGGGGCTGTAAAGTGGATGTTCCAGAACTTCCCACCTTAGTTGGTTAATTTTCTCCTGAGTTAACCGAGCCGTATGTGGTCTGGCATTGTCATGAAGAAGCAACACTCCTCTAGTTAGCAGTCTGGACGTTTTCTTCGCAGTGCATCATGAAGCATCGATAGGACTTCACAGTACGATCCAGAATTCACATTGTCATCTTTCTTCTTGAAATTTGTTAAAAGCACTCATTGACAATCCCAGAACACTGTCAGCATAACCTTCCTTCCCTGCTGATGGCGTAACCTTGAATTTTTGGACTCAAGGCGAAAAAGGATGTTTCCATTGCATTGAAGCACGCTTTGATTCGGTCTGGTAGTGACGCACCCATGATTCGTCCCCAGTAACAATCCTGTTCAGCGTGTCTTCTCCTTCATCTTCGTATCGACAGAGATGATGCAAGGACAGGTCAAATCGGTTCATTTTGTGATCCTCCTTTAATCGTCTGGGTACCCACCTTGTCCACACTTTCTTAAATTTCAATCGATCATGCATTATGCTATATGCTAAAATCAAATCAAATCAAATCAACTTTATTAGGGTCACAAATTGGGCGCGCAGGCCCGTCTTACATTCGGCCCTTCCAATCACTCGTCTTTCGTTCATCAAGAGCATTATACATTTGCATAGGAAGAAAAATAAACATTGTGAAATGAATGTTGTAAACATAAACAAAGCTAACTACCATGGTATGAAGCCCATCTCCCACCTATCCGTACATCACCCCACCCACACAACACCCCCACCTACCCACACACATGCGCACCAAGGGACACATACACACCCCCACCTACCGACACACACGCACACCAAGGGACACATACATACCCCACCAACCGACCCATCCCCCTCCCGCACATCCCCCACCCACACACACTGCCCTCACCTGATCCCCCAACCAAAACACACTCGCCACCCACAAACATTCCCCCACCAACCCACACATCCCACGCCCATCCACATTCTACCCCACACATCCTCTCCCCACCCACACCTCAAACCACCCTTCCCCCAGCCACATCTCCATCGACAACATATTCCCCACCCACACACACAATCCCCCACCAACCCACACATCGCACATCCACTCACACATCCCCAAACCATACACACACATCCCCACCAACTGACATGTCCCTACCCCCCCCCCCCCCACACACACACACATCTCCCTAACCACCCATACATCCCCAATCCACTCACACACACACCACCACCCACACATACAACTTCCACCCACCCACACATGCCTTAACCTAATCCCCCACCACACAATCCCCCACCCGCACATCACATACACCTCCTACCACGCACTATTCCCAACCCACGCACCACACACACACATATCCCTCACCAACACATCCCCACTTACACACCACACACATATCCCCCACCCAGATACCACAAAATAATCCCACCCACACCCACACAGATACCCTTACCCATCCACCCCACATACCCCCACTCACACACCACAAAAATCCCCCACCCACACACACATACCTCACCCACACAATATCACCAACCAACACACCACACACCTCTCCCCACCCACACACGCATTCCCTACCCGTCCACCAACACACACTCACTCACACATCCTCCACTACGCACCCACACACCCCCACCAACCCACTCCCAACCAAACATCTCTCGATCACAATACCCCTACCCCCACACACATCCTCCACCCACTCACACATCCCACCCCGACACATACAACTCCCTCACCCACCTACACATCCCTAAGCCACTCACACACCCCCACCCACACATTCCCCATCCACATACACACATCTCCCACACACACTCCCCCACATACTTCCCCCAACCACCACAATCCCCTGCTCACCCACACATATACCCCACCCATACGCACATTCCCCACACCCATCACACACATCCCCTACACCACACACTATCCTCCACCCATACCACCACAAACATACCCTCCACCCACACATCATTCACACATCCCCCACCAACACACCGCACACATATCTCAAACCCACACACCATACACTTCTCCCCATCCGCCCTTCCATCCCAAATCCACCCAACACAATCCCCTACCCACACAACCCCGCCTCCCACACATACTTCCTCAAACCATCCACACATCTCCACCCACATAAACACACATCCCCTGCATCCGTCCCATACACATATCCTCCACCCATACACACATCCCCCACACCCATTCCAACACCCGTACTTTCACCCCCACACATCCATCCACACATCCCACCAACACCCACAAATACCACTACCCACCAAAACCCACACACCCCAACCCATCCAAATGCATACCCCCACCCACACACCCCCACCCACACATATCCCCACACTCACACACATCCTCCACATACACTCACACTTCCTCACATCTAGACACATACAAAATGTCTCACGTTAGTATTGAAACTAGTATGAACAAACTCCCACACTTTACTCACACACATACACTGACACTTGTCATGAGCAGTCTCATAAAAATGTTAAACATGGAGAAAAATGTGTACATAAAATGTATGTGACGTAAAAATAGTGATGCTCTCTCTCTCTCTCTCTCTCTCTCTCTCTCTCTCTCTCTCTCTCTCTCTCTCTCTCTCTCTCTCTCTCTCTCTCTCTCTCACACACACACACACATTCACTCTCACGCTCACACATTCACTCTTCCGCTCATTCATTCACTCTCACGCATTCACTCTCCCGCACACTCATTCACTCTCACGCTCACTCATTCACTCTCCCGCTCACTCATTCACTTTCCCGTTCACTCATTCACTCTCCCGCTCACTCATTCACTCTCCCGCTCACTCATTCACTCTCACGCTCACTCGTTCTGTCTCTCATTCACACTCACTGACTCACTGACTCAAACTCTAGTAATGAACATGAGTTTATATTATGCATGATAAAATCAAATGGTATTTAACTGATAATATGACAGATGAGAATACACAAACATATGGATTCGCGTGTTACATAACATGCGTGTTACATGACATGCATCTGCTCAGCTCTCTCTCTCTCTCTCTCTCTCTCTCTCTCTCTCTCTCTCTCTCTCTCTGTATTCTTTCATATACACACACTCACACGCATGCGCGCGCTCACACACACACACACACTAACACATCAACTCTCCCACTGTCTCACTCTCTAACACACAATCCTTCACACACCACTCACTCTCTCAATCACACTCTCTCACACATACACATGAACGCATGCACGCACGCATACACTCCCTCACTCACTCTCACACATACACGTACGAATGCATGCACTGACACATTCCCCCACCATTTCTCGCTCAATCACTCTCTCCACACACACGCATGCACGTGTACACACACGCATTCACTCTCTCCCTCTCACTGACACCCACTTTCTCTCTCTTTCTCTCTCTCTCTCTCTCTCTCTCTCTCTCTCTCTCTCTCTCTCTCTCTCTCTCTCTCTCTCTCTCTCGCTCCCACACGCACACACATATATAGTGAACAATTATAGTTAAACAATTATAATGAACAATTATACTGAACAATTATACCAGTAAATGAATTATGGTGGCATATAGTCGGTATGGATTAAGTATTGAAAGAGTTTTCGGTTAAATGTGTAGGGACTCATTGGAGTTTTCAGATCTGGAGGCAGATCATTCCATAAGTGAGCACCAGAATAGGCGAAACATGTTTTGTATAGGTCCAATCTAGGCTTTGAGACATGTAACAAATTTAGGCGCTTGCTGTTCATTGCATTAGATTGAATCAGCGGCAGAAGATACTCTGGGGTATTTTGAGATATAATTTTATTCACTAATTTGGCTTTGTTGAAAAGGAAGCGCTTTTGTAGTGGTAGAAGTCTTAGATGACTGTACAAATTATTACTTTCAACGTGCTTTATGTCAGAAACCAGACGAATAGCGCGGTTTTGTAGAGAACATAGTCGTTTTAAATTAGATTTAGGGCAACCATCCCAAACTGTGGAACAGTAATCGAGATGTGATTGGATATAGCATGTATAGAATATTTTTCGTGTGCTTTCGTCCAGGAAGTGCTGAATTTTAGCAAGTTGGTAAACTTTTTGTGCTATTTTCTTGGTAAGAGCGTGAACATGAGAGCTCCAGTTCAAATGGCTGTCTATTAAAAGCCCTAGTGTTTTATGTTCAGTCACATTAACTATAGGTAACGTGCCCATGCGGAGTTCGAGCGGTGATCCAGTTATGGCTAGTGTCTGTAGTTTTTGTCTGGTCGTTATTAGCATGGATTTGGTTTTGTCGATGTTAATTTGCATGCGGTTTTCATTGCTCCATCTAGTAAGATTATCAAGTTCCTTTTGTAAAGAATTCTCTAATTCACTACGGTTTTCTTGACTAGTATATATAGTACAGTCGTCTGCGAATAGATCACAAGTTGTATTGATATATAAAGGAAGATCATTAATATAAACTGCAAAAAGCAGCGGACCTAGTATTGAGCCCTGAGGCACACCAATATTAAGCTAAACCATGTGAGCACCCTATAGAGGATGCTACAGAGTCTATTGTTACTCGCCTGTCATCTCTAATCAACTCCCCCAGCCGCTGCACGGATGCTTCTTTTGCAATCTCAACAGGACTTCCAGATCCGATTTCATCAACAATGTTCGAGCGTCCTTGAGAAAAATTTTCAACCCAGCTATGCACCGCTTTACGGGACAAACATTTGTCAGCATAAACAGAAAGCAATTCCTTATGAATGTCCTTTGCAGGCAGTCCTTTTGCCTACAAGCCCCCACCCCCCCTCAAAAACAAACAAACAAACAAACAAACAAACAACAACAACAAACGCACAACAGCACGTTACTCTTTAGTTGTAAACTCCTTAAGTACAGTCGCCATTTTGTTTATGCGATGTGCATGCGCATGAGACAAATAGCGCCACCTAACGAACGGGAATATGAAGTTCTATATTGCTGTCACCTAATGACACCTGTAGAAAACACCAACTACATTTACCTGCCATCCCACAGAACTGTGTAACTTACTTATTGACTCACCCTCGTACTTTACTTACTTTATTTTACTTACTTTACCTAACCGTATTGTACCTTATCGTACCCAATGTTTCAATTTTAGTGCTTTTCGCACTAAATTTAGTGTTTTTTCAAGTTATTTAGTGCGAAAAGTATGCTTTTAGCGCGGCCGCGTACATTTAGTGGTTCACACAATTTTTTTGGTGCTTTTTGGTACTTTTTTGGGGTGGGTAAAATTACTTTAACAATCATTTTGGGAACAATAAAAAGCTGAATTTGAACTGAAGCGAGGGAGTAAAACAGTCTTAGTACGTTACCGCGCAATATTCAACTAATTTAACTCCCTTTAATACGATTTAGCTGAAAGCGAACGCCATCTTGCAGACAAGTCCAAACGTCAATACATTAGCTTGTAATCGAATTCATAATTTCGTGGTGTCTACATTATCCTTTCATTTAAGCTTATTTGTGTTTCACCATGAGCAAGAAGTATTGTCAACATTTCAGAGAACAGTGGCTCATGGACACGAGATTTCAAAAGTGGTTGTTAAAAGTAGAAGGGGATAATACTAAGTGTTTTTGCAAATATTGCAAATGTTCAATTGCAGCCAGGTCAAATGATATTGAGAGGCACAAGAATACAGCGAAACATCAGAAAGGCAAACAACCACTCAGTACACAAAGGCAAACAACAATTGCATTTGACAAACTGAAAGATGATGTCAAAGAAACAGAAGGGTGCATGTCTTTGTTCATAGCCGGGCATTGTTCGCTTCGCGTTGTTGACCATTTAAGTGAACTCTGCAAGGTACACTTTGATGACAGCAAAGGTTGCAAGAACTTTAAGCTTAGGAGAACTAAGTGCAGAGCAATTATTTTAAATATACTTGCACCATATTTCACAACATACTTGACAGCTGTTATTGGCAAAAGTAAATACAGCTTATTGATTGATGAGAGCAATGACATTTCTGAAACTAAGCTACTTGGAGTAGCTATTAGGTACTATTCAGAGACAAGAAAGCAGTTTGTGGTTACTTACTTAGATTTAGTTGAACTGAGTGACTGCAACGCACAGGCAATATGCAATGCGTTAAAAGATTGTTTAAACATGAATGGACTTGAGTTGCAAAGACTAGTTGCACTCGGCACTGACAATGCGTCTGTCATTACAGGTGTAAACAATGGAGTTTATACAATATTAAAATCCGAAGTTCGTCATCTGGAACTAATTAGGTGTGTATGTCATTCCCTTCAGCTGGCAGTGTCACAGGCTGCAGCTGCTTGTCTGCCCAGGAACATAGAGTTCATGATTAGAGAAACATATAACTGGTTTTCTCACTCAAGTCTTCGTCAAGCAAAGTACAGGGAGTTTTTTGCTTCAATAAATGATGGACAACATCAGCTGAAGATTGTTCAATTAAGCCAGACACGATGGATGTCCATTCATTCTGCCATTGTCAGCAGTGGGCTAGCTCAGAACTAATTTTGATGTAGCAAGGCCCAACGAGCGCTGTTATACAGCAGAACTTCTACATTCTATGTTTAGCGACATGAAAAACTATGTGTATCTCATATTTCTCAAGCATATTCTCGGAGAAGTTCAAAGTGTGAATTAGAATTTCGAAGCAGATATACAGGATCCAACAAAACTACTCAGCGATCTTGTCCAGGTCATTGATTCTATCAGTTCAAAGATTGCTGTTCCTGGGAAAAAATAACAGAAAGTGATGCTATTCAAGATTATTTAGATTCTAATCCCAATCTAGGTTATGAGTTTGAGAAAGAAATAGCAGACTACAAGTTTCCCGATGAGAAAGAAATTAGTGGAAGGTGCATTCAGTTTTTAATAGAGCTATTGACACAGCTGCGTTTACGTACACCCGATAACGTTCGAGTGTTGCAGTCCATGTCATGTCTTAGTGGAAGTGATTGTCTAATGAAGCCCTGTATATTGGATCTTGCTAAAATGTTTGTAGAAGATGCAGCTACTCTCACCCGCATCAATTTCCAGTGGAGAAAACTTCATCATAAGCAGTGGACACAGACCTCTGACACACTTGGACTGTGGACAGAAATAGCCTCATACAGGGATGCCACCGGTGAAAATCCTTTCCAAGATCTTACAGATTTAGCTTTAACTGTGCTCATGTTACTTCATTCTAATGCGGACGAGGAGCGTATTTTCAGTCAGATGGGAGTTATAAAATCAAAATTGCAGAACAGATTGAGCATCAAGAGTTTGACAGCAGTTTTAACTATTAGATATGGAATGAAAAGATATGGCAAATGCTGTCATGATTATAAACTACCTAAGGATATTCTGCGAAAAATTGGATCACAGAAGGCATATACATGTTTCTTTCAATCATCCTCCTCATCCTCATCATCGCAGGAGCAAACACAACAGGAAATAGCTACAGAAGCTGAAGAGGAGTAGTTTGACTGGGATTTGGCAGATCTGGAATAAACTTCATTCTAATATTCAGTGATAATAATAAATTATAATATGCTACTTTATAACATTTTGAATGAATACCGCCAGTGCTTATTTTAGTGATTTCCCCAAAAAATATTATTGCAGTTTAGTGCTTTTTTGGCTCGAGAGTAGTTTTGATTGGGATTTGGCGGATCTGGAATAAACTTCATTGTAATATGAAGTGATAATAATAAATTATACTGTGCTACCTTGTTACATTTGTAATAAAAACAGTTGGCGCTTTTGTTTTTGGTACTTTCCCAAAAAATAAAAAAAAAATTGTTGGTGCTTTTTAGTGTTTTTTTTGGGTCGATTTTGGTGCTTTTTCTTCAAAGGGAGATGGCAACACTGATCGTACCGTCTTTTACTTTACTTTTATTTCACAATGCCGTACTTCTTATATACAAATGACAAATTAATACGTCTTGAATTAATGTCACCTTTATAAATAAGGAAAGAGAGGAAGCACAAGAAATAATAAATATACAAGAATAGGTGAAATGCAGAGATGTAAATATCTAGATGGCTTGGCGACATGGCATGGTCGAGACACGAAAACTGAGCTGATCCACGACTCTGGTGATTGTGTGAGATGGCGAAACATCACCGCCCAAGCTTACATTTATATGATGGCGATGAGTTAGCTGAATTACATGACATCGCCGTCAACCCCAGTATATTTTGGTGGTGTGTGATTTACAAGACAAGTATACGTTCAGTAGTTTGCCATTTCTTTCATAACGACTGACGCTCATGCCAATGTTAACTGATTCTCTGTCGAAGGATAATATATCGCCAAATATGAACTACAGTTTGGAAAGAAAGACGATATATCGCCGCACCAGGGTCATTGAGTTATTATTATTTTATTTTATGTATTTATTTACTTATTTTTTTTGGGGGGGGGGGGGGGTTGGGGGGTGGGGTCATGTATCCTCCACAATTTCAATGTACAGTGAACGGGAATTACATGATAATACTTGTTCATTTGTTTACGTCCCATGTTTGGTCCAAGCCTACGTTTTGTTTATGGATCAGTTAAAATACAACACAAGGCGGTCTGTTTCCAAATCGCCTGCATCTGATTTCGAAAATGGTATGTAAGATTGCGAATCACGTTCGTTACCCCTTCGTCACAAATTTTACATGAAAAAAGTAAAGCATTTATAATTATTGATATCTATACAGTGAACATAAGAAAGGGCAGATTTCACAAAGGACACTTCTTTTCACAAAAAAGAACTAAGTCTCTTTGACATAATGATCATATTTAAAAAAACAAAATTAGCTTTTATAATTAATGACATCTCAATAGAAAGAAAACGAAAAACATCAAAAGATGTAGAAAAAATACTTTAAACACTTTCAAATAAAAAAGAAGCCTCTTTGACTTAATCAAAATGGTATTTTTTTTTTTTGTATAAAAGAAAAGTCACCCATCTTTACCTAAAATATTAAAAAAAAGAAAAACGAAGTCTCGCTGATTTAATTATAATGTTTCATTAAAATGGCATTGCTTTATATTTAAAAACAAAAACTTAATGACGGGTTTGTTGTATTACAATGACATTTCCAATGTGAAAAAAACAAAAACAAAAACAACAAAAAGCCAACCGAAATTTCGTTGACTTACTCACAACATTTAATTTACAACAATGAAACCTCTTTAACTGAATGAGAATGTTTCATTAAAAACGAAAGCTGTTATAATTAAACCACATCTAAAAAACACATTTTACATGTGACACTTCTATATGAAAATGACATCGCTTTTTATTTAATTGAAAACTGTATTTTGGAAAAAGAAATTATAAACAAAGCCCTCTCAATTAATGCTAGCGTTACACGAAAATGTAAATCTTGTAAAATGTGTCAATGTTTCACATAAAAAAGTAAGTAAATACATCAAAATATTACATATGAAAATTGTAAGTAAAACACACAAATGTTACACATGAAAAAAAAGTGATACACACCAATTTCACACATGAAAAAAAAAATACGTAAAACACACCAATATTACACATGAAAAAAAGTAAGTAAAACACATAAATATGTTACAGTTGAAAAAAGTAAGTAAAATGCACTAATGTTACATATGAAAATACAAGTAAACCACACGAATGTTACACATGAAATACCGTAAGTAATACACATCAAAGTATTACATTTGAAACAAAATAGTAGGTAAAACTCACTAATGCTGCACATAAAAACAAAGTAAAAAATAACAATGTTACATATGAACAATTTAAGTAAAAGATATCAATATGTTACATATGAGAAATGTAAGTCAAGCACACCAATGATGCACATGAAAAAAAAACAAAAAAACCACGCCAATGTTACACATGGAAGAAAAAAGAAAATAAAGCACACCACTAGCCGCAAATAATGACAAGTATTATTTAAACTATCTTCGTTCTTCTTCTCATAACACATGCAGTGTGGCGACGGTGATCATGTCTGTCCACAGCTTTCTGTTTCTTGTACTGCCAATAATTTCTGATACTGATGGTTATCAGTTCTCAGGTGGTTGGAAGTGACCTGCATTCTTAATCTGCCCCTGTCTCTTCCGTTGTGACGACACAGCAGCTCTTCACTTCTCATGATACGCTCAAAGAATGTGGTCTATATGTTTTCTATCATTTTTTGCATTTACATTTACTGCCAACATAGTACCTTGTGGTGTATGGCAGAGGGGTCTTTGAGACTGAGGAATTAAGGCCGCCTGACTAGTGCAGTCGCCGCGAACTGTGCAGGTTAGGATTTTCTTTTTGCCCCCGACAGAAAAAAAATCCCACTGCTTACCGAAGGATCGAACCCGGGTCTCCCGAATGAGAGTCCGGCGTTCTAGCCACTCGGCCAGCCGCTCCTCCCTTTATATTCTATATGTCTTCATTCATTCGTAATAATGACGCGGTGAAGGAGATCGATGGTAGTTCGTAATCCCGCATACCGCGTTCGAAACACAGCTGCGGGAGATTTGGAAGCAAACCAACCACCTTGCGCTGATTTTCATACAATGGTATGAGTTCTGGTCGTTCAGACAGTAATGGCAAAATACCGTACGTAGACTTGCGAAGAAACCACAAACAGTCAGAAAAAGTCGGCGTTTTTTGCTACGTCCTGTAAATGATATACAACTAACCTTTGAATTATTATAATTGTTCAGAACCTTCACACATTTCCAGCGAACGAAATCGTTTTGTCAATGATTCTGACTTGAAATATGTGTCCAGTATTACATTAAACTTTAGTGTAACGGTTAGGGCGTTAAACTGACAATGACATGATTTCGGTGGTACTTGGGTTCGATGCCATCGTCCGCTACGGGAGAGAAAGACTGACCACCCAATCCTCCTGTACTCTGGGTTGTCTCATTGTTATAGTTGTATATAATGTTCTCCAAGAGGTAAACTAGGGTATGCCTACCCAGCATGTGAAGACAGGATCCGGCAGACTGCGCGGAAGAAATCATTCCTGATTCAACGGGCAAGACGGCGTTTACCTGCAAAGCGTTGTGGAACGTAATGAGCACGGCAAGGCACGTAGAGCGCCCTGGTCATCCACTGCACCTGTATTCGTCTCCAGTCGTCTCGACTTGTCGTGCCACTGGACTCAGATGGATTCAGGCGAGAGAGTGAGGTCGACGAATTGCGCAACTCTTCCTCACTCTAATCCAAGTCATCGCGCAAGTCATCCTTCATCCGTCACATAACATCTGTTCCCAAAGGAGACAAACTTATACTCCTTGGGGATTTCAATGCCAGAGTACGCACGGACACCACCTCTTGGAGTGGCATTATTGGAAAGCATGGAGTCGGAAATTGTAACAGCAATGGACTCCGCCTCCTTCAGACATGTGCCGAACATGATCTCCTGATTACGAACACAGTTTTCCGTCTCCCCATGAGAAATAGGACATCGTGGATGCACCCTCGCTCGAAACACTGGCACCTCATTGACTATGTTATTGTCAGGAGGAGTGACAGACAAGACGTCCGAGTGACAAAATCCATGTGTGGTGCCGAATGTTGGACAGACCATCGTCTCATTGTCTCAAAGATAAACATTCACATCAGGCCACCACGGCATCCTCAAGGGGTGAAAATGCAAAAAAAGCTAAATGTCACCCGCCTAAACAGCAAGAAAATGCAGCAGTTGTTTGAAAATATGCTGAAAGACCGCCTCAAGCCAAATGCTGCAGCTAAACAGGATACAGAAACAGAATGGAGAGCCCTAAAGGACACAATTTACAACACTGCTATGGAAATCCTGGGTCCAGCCCCCCGAAAGCATAAAGACTGGTTTGATGAACATTCCGAAGACATCAACCAATTGCTGGCTGAGAAACATCTTCT
Source organism: Cepaea nemoralis (assembly GCA_014155875.1). Lineage (NCBI taxonomy): Eukaryota > Metazoa > Mollusca > Gastropoda > Stylommatophora > Helicidae > Cepaea > Cepaea nemoralis. The sequence continues at coordinate 77,177 of JACEFZ010015853.1, forward strand.
CCTCAAGGCACATTTGAATGACCCAAAGTCAACATAAAAAAGATGCCTTCAAGAACATTCAGAGAGTAGTGCAGCAGAAACTTCGGCGCATGCGGGACTCCTGGCTGAGCAGCAAAGCTGATGAAATTCAGGGCTTTGCTGACAGACATGATATGAAAAACTTCTACGACTCACTGAAAGCGGTCTATGGTCCTACATCACCAGGTGTAGTTCCCCTCCTCAGTGCAGATGCGGGGAACATTGATCACCGATAAGAAAGACATCCTTCAACGCTGGGCAGAGCATTTCAGCAAAATCTTAAATGCAACTTCCTTCTTCGATGATGAAACCATCAACTGCCGTCCTCAAGTTCCTACCAATGAGACACTTGATGACCTGCCAACCATAGTGGAAGTAAACAAAGCCATCCAGCAACTCTCCAGCGGCAAGGCACCTGGTCCGGACTCCATCCCAGCAGAGATATACAAGGCAGGTGGGCCGGTCCTAACAGAGCAGCTTCACCAAGTCTTTACAAACATATGGGTGAACAAGACCATGCCACAAGATTTCAAGGACGCGTCAATAGTCCACCTTTACAAACGTAAAGGAAACCGCCAATCCTGTGACAACCACCGAGGCATCTCCTTGCTTTCAATTGCAGGGAAGATACTCGCCAGAATTCTTCTCAATCACCTCACAGCCATCTCGATCAAGGTCTTCTTCCTGACAGTCAGTGTGGCTTCAGAAAAGAACGTGGAACTGTTGACATGATTTTCGCTGCAAGGCAGCTGCAAGAGAAATGTCAGGAACAGAACTGCGAAATGTTCTCCACTTTCATTGACCTTACCAAGGCTTTTGACACAGTCAGCAGAGAAGGACTGTGGAAGATTATGGCAAAATATGGCTGTCCACGAAAGTTTGTCCAAATATTTCATGATGGCATGCAGGCAAGAGTACAGGAAAATGGCGAACTGTCTGAATCCTTTCCTGTCACCAATGGAGTGAAGCAAGGATGTGTCCTTTCACCAACACTGTTCAGCCTCATGTTTTCAGCCATGCTGATGAATGCCTTCGAGAACGACGACATTGAAATAGACATCAACTACCGTATGGATGGAAAGCTATTCAATCTCAGAAGGCTGAAAGCTAAAACCAAAATTAACAGCGACACCATCAGAGAGCTCCTGTTTGCTGATGATTGTGCTCTGTACACCAACTCAGAGGCGGACATGCAACATAATGTTTCAGCTTTCTCACATGCCTGTGCCAACTTTGGGCTCAATATCAACTTGGAGAAGACTCTAGTTATGTACCAGCCAGCTCCAGGGAATAATCACACTGTGCCGAATATCAAAGTGAATGATCATAGACTAAGTGTAGTGGACAAATTCACATATCTTGGCAGCACTGTGTCACAAGCTGCCACAATTGATGACGAAGTGAATGCAAGAATCTCCAAGGCCAGTGCGGCCTTTGGCAGACTGTACAAGAATGTATGGGACAGAACTGGAATAAGCCTGCAAACAAAGCTAAAAGTCTACAAAGCAGTTGTATTATCCACACTGCTATATGCTTGTGAAACCTGGACTGTTTATCAGCGACACGCTAGGAAATTAAACCACTTCCACACAGTCTGCCTAAGGAAGCTACTGAAGATTAAATGGCAAGGCAAGATTCCAGACACTGAAGTCCTAGAAAGAGCATCCATGCCCAGTATCCACACTCTACTGATGAAGAATCAGATTCGCTGGGCTGGTCACTTGACTCGCATGCCAGATCACAGGCTCCCTAAACGAATTTTTTACAGCGAACTGCGTTGTGGTAAACGCTCCCAAGGTGGCCAGAGGAAACGCTTTAAAGGCACTCTGAAAATTTCACTGAAGGCTTTTGGAATTCATCATGACACCTGGGAGGCTGCAGCCAGAGACCGAAATTCGTGGCGTGCATCATTACGCAAGGGTGCAGTCATATGTGAGGCAACCAGGACTGCAAGAGCTGTGAAGAAAAGGCAGGACAGAAAAACTACTGCAGGAAATCCTCCTCCAGAAACGTCAAGCATTCCTTGCCCACATTGTCAAAGAACATTTCGAGCCAAAATAGGCCTTATCAGCCATCTTAGAACCCACGGCTCCACACCTTCAACCCCACTGGATGAAATGAATAGTCATCATCATTCTTGATGGACAAACAACATATAATGTTCTATTTTCATTAGCCTCTTCCAGGCAATCATTGTTAGTTGCTTTGGTAGCCCAAGGTATTCGCCGTATTCGCTGCAGAAACCATATTTCCGCTGCTTAGCAAGCTATACCAACTCATCATCATCATCATCATCATCATCATCATCATCATCATCATCATCATCATCATCATCATCATCATCATCATCATCATCATCATCATCATCATCATCATCATCATCTTCCACTTTTACCAAGCATCGTTGGGAGAAATAATTGGCCCTTCAACGCCCAATGGGCGGCACTAGATAGTGTCATTCCGTGTGATTGTACAATGTCTTTGATGCGTTAATCCAGTGTTTCCCAACCTTTTTTGTGCCATGCCCCACTTAAGCCTTTCTAAAATTCATATTGCCTTCCTCCCCCGCCCACGCCCCCCCCCCCCCCCTCAACATATACATTATTTTTAATATTCAAAAATTGAAATGTTCACTAAAGAAACTTGAATGATAGGTTTTAGGAAGAAATCACTAGGTAATTATTGAGCAAACACAGTAAGTAAATTTTCAAAACATATAATGGAGAACTGAAATTCAAGTACAAAATAATTTTAATGAAAGATTTTTCTATATTATTTTAATTATTAGTAATTATTTATTATTTAAATTTAGTGAGATCCTTGCGCTTGATGCTTGCTGCAAAGAGATCTTATGTCAGGTTCCAATTTAGTTAACTTCAGTCTCAAGTCTCCCCGTTTTGTTATATTCAGCCGATTTCTTCCATTTTCGAATTGCCCCCCTTAACAGTCAAATTGCCCCCCTGTGGGGCGTGGGCTCCACGTTGGGAAACACTGCGTTAATCCATTTTCTTCTCAGGCTTCCTCTTGCTCTCGTAGCAGATCTTCTTCATGTAGGGCCAGTGCTGGTAGTTGTTGGTGTTGCCTTCTAACGAGATGGCCAAACCATTTGTTTGTCTGTATTTCAATATATGAGACACAAGATGTTGATTCCACTGTCTGTCTGATAACATATTTCTTATTCGGTCTCGGATAGTCAATTTGGCAGCTCTTCATAATTTTGATAACTTACGTTCCGTTATTTGCTGCCATCGAACGAAACAGGTTCTATATAGCATTTCGGTACTATCTGTCTGAAACCCAGTGATAGTGACATATTGCAGAAGATAATGTTCATTTTCTGTAATGCAGTTTTTGTCATGTATCTTCCATCTGATGTTATTACTGTCTCTAAGCCGAAAATGATGTAAACCAAAGTGTGAACAAACAGATGTCAACCAAGGCGTGAACAAAAAATCTGTCAGCCAAAGTATGAACAAACATATGTCAACCAACGTGTGAAAAAAATAAATAATATGTCAATCACGGTGTTATTAAAATATATCAATGATAGTGTGAACAAAACTATAACTATCACGTCGCTTACAAATGGTGTGTATACAAATATACATAAATCACTGTGTGAACACAAACATATAAATCACAATACAAAAACATATAGATATTATGGTGTGAACATAAAGATATTAAATAGTTGTGAACAATAGGATGTCAACCATTGTACAAAAATATGTAAATCACGCTGTGAACTAAGCCTCAGAGTAATGCATACAGCAAGCAATTTGGCGCAATGACATGGTGGTCACGATTCGCACAGTAAACGTTTTGGGGCAAGTTAATTAGTCGCATATCCTTTACAGAACGTTGCAGTCAACACCAGCATCGTTTGCTTTTGTGATTTCTTGGCAAGTTTACGTTCAGTAGATTGCCATTGCTTTATGAACAACCGACACCCATACCATTTCGTTAATATCAACGCAACGCGGTCTCCTGCCAAAATCGCGCGCAGCTGTGTTTTAAACGCGGGTATGTGGGATCACGAACAGCGTTCGTAACACCTTTGCCACGAGCCGGCTTTTGAGCAAGGCATGAGGGAAAATACAAGTGAAAACATTTTTAGACATTTAGAAGATATGAGAGGAACCACCATTAGGAGACATAACATCAATAACATTAGATATGCAGATGATACAGTATTGATTGCAGACAATGAGCGGGATCTGCAACATTTAGTACATGCAGTTATTTTACACAGTGAACAACTAGGGTTAGAATTAAATTGAAAGAAGACACAGATTATGGTCGTCACTAGGAAGGAAGTGACACCACAATGTAATAAACAAGTAAATGGGCATATTCTTAAACAAGTGAATCGGCACAACTATCTCGGAACAGTTATATCAGTTGGTTGGAGGTGCCTTGAAGAGATTAGAACAAGAATCGCTATGGCAAAGGTAGACTTTTGTAAAATGGAAAACATGGTGACAAATAGAAAGATGTCAATTGCAACAGCAAAAAGAGTCGTGAAGCACTACATAGAACCTGAACTGTTATATGGATGTGAAACGTGGACGATGAGCAGACAAGCTGGAAAAAAATACATCTAATGGGATGGACATGTGGTTTCTAAGGAGAATGCAAAGAATACCATACACACACATGAAAACCAATGAGCAAATCCTACAAGAGGCAAATTACAACCGTAAACTGATCAGAGAAGTTGGACATAGACACTATAGACACGTAGACATGTTTGGGCACGTTATGAGAAGAAATAAACTAGAGAACTGGGTGACAACTGGCAAGATTGAGGGGGTGGGGGGGGGGGGAGAACAAGGGTAAGGCGAGAAGTAAATATCTTGAAGGCTGGACCACATGACATGGCCAGGACAAGAGCTAATCCACGACTCTGATGACCGTGTACGGTGGCGAAACATGATCGCCAACGCTTACCGGCATCGCACATGATGATAGTAAAGGTAAATACAAGATAACACCCAGTAACGACTGGCACACTTGATGTAAATATTTATTTAAAAAAAAAAAAGAAGTATATTGATAAATATCGGATGGCTTTATCAAATGTTATAAAAATCACCGCCCCCCTCACCCCCCCCCCCCCCCCAAAAAAAAAAAATAAAAAAAATACAGACGTTATTCTAGACTACTGATGGTGTGACACGGCACACCGTGTTAATCACAACGTTTACCGACACGGTACATGATGATGGTGATAAGGTGACAAGGAAAAATCGTGATCACTAACGTTTACCAGCATGGTACAGGATGATGTTGATGTTTGTTAGTAT
>JACEFZ010015853.1:87500-192500 GCA_014155875.1 Cepaea nemoralis
CAAGACAAGATCCCAGACACTGAAGTTCTAGAAAGAGCGTCCATGCCCAGTATCCACACTCTACTAATGAAAAATCAGATTCGCTGGGCTGGTCACTTAACTGGTATGCCAGATCACAGGCTCCCTAAACAATTTTTTTTTTACGGCGAGCTGCGTTGTGGTAAACGCTTCCAAAGGCGGCCAGAGGAAACGCTTTAAAGACACTGAAAATCTCACTGAAAGTTTTTGGAATTCATCTTAACACCTGGGAGACTACTGCTAAGAACCGTAATTAGTGAAGTCATCATTACGCAAGGGTGCAGTCACTTGTGAAGCAACCAGGACTGCAAGAGCTGTGACGAAAAGGCTGGACAGAAAAAATACTGCAGGAGATCCTCCTCCTGGAACGACAAGCATTCTTTGCCCACATTGTCAAAGAAAATTTCGAGCCAATATAGACATTATCAGCCATCTTAGAACTCACGGCTCCATATTTTCAACCCCGCTGGACGAAATGAACGGTCATCACCATTCTTGATGGACAAACAACAAATAAGTAAACAAGTAAGTGAGTAAACAAGTAATTAAACACGTAAGTAAACAAGTAAATAAGTAAGTAAGTAAACAAGTTAATAAACAAGTAGATTAACAAGTAAACAAAGAATTAAATAAATAAGTAAATAACTATGTAAACATGTAGGGAAGTAATCAAGTAAATAAATAAGTAAGTAAACAAGACAGTAAGCAAGTAAGTAAAAAAGTAAGTAAACAAGTAAGTAAGTAAGTAAGTAACATAGTAAGTAAACAATTAAATAAGTATGTAATTAAACAAGTAAGTAAATAAGTATTTAAACAAGTAAGTAAACCAGTAAGTAAAAAAGTATGTTAGAAAGTAAGCAGGTGTATAAATAAGTAAGTAAACAAAAAGTGAACAAGTAAGTAAATAAGTATTTAAAGAAGTAAGTAAACATGTAAGTAAATAATTGAGTAGGTAAACTCGTATATAAATAAGTAAATAAGTGAGTAAGTAAACTCGTATATAAATAAGTAAATAAAAGAGAGCGTACATAAATCAATAAGTAAACAAGTAAGTAAACGAGTATGTAAATAAATAAGTAATTTAGTCGCAGTTTTAACTTGGCGGCAACGGTCGTCCCCATTATGCTCCGTTCCTGTGCCAGTGAATATCACACAAAATGCTCCCCACTGCCCTTTTGAACAATGGAATAGACAGGATTCTCGGCAAGCCAACAGCCCGCACAGATACAGTGTGCATAATGCCGCCGCCAGAATGTCAACACAAAAGTCCTCCACGAAAAATACAGTTCATCGTCGATGGAATCGGCAGCCACCAGAAAGACTTCATTGAGTAGGGTTTTAACCCATATGGCTCGTTCTCTTTCCGCAGAGCGACCCGCCGAAAGCACTGCACAAAGCACGAATTCCGTATCTCCAGCGACGACCCCCAGGAGTCTCATGAAAAATGCACTCGCGAACCGAAAAAGCAAACCAGTCAATTCAGCAACAGCCGGCCACCATCGTTCCGAACATACAGTTCACGCTACAAACAACAGCGGACAGATGTAAAAGCATTCCACATGAAATTCACAGCTCACAGTGTCGCGCCATGGACTCATTCAGTAGCAGGGCGACGAAACCATAGTAAGTAAGTAAGTAAGTAAGTAAGTAAGTAAGTAAGTATGTAAGTAAGTAAGCAAACAAGAAAGTAAGTAAACAAGAAAGTAAACAGGTAATTAGGTAAATAAAGGTGCTCTTTTCATGACTCAAGGTGCACTGGGCATACATTGTAAGACCCATATTTGTTTAGACCAACCGACACTCGTATCACACCGACCGTCTTTGCTTTCCATGACATTTCATATCACATAGTTTAGACATGGGAGCCCAGGTCAAGTTTAGAAATTGGCACCAATTCCAATGCGGATCCAACTCCTGACCCCCAGAGACGGGCATTGGACTGGAGTATTGGCAGTGAGACACACAAGCCCCGTGAAGGAAACACTGCCTAGCTTGACCTAATCTCAATCAGTCTGTACATGCTGTGGAGAATTATGGTCTGGTTACATCCTAACATTATCATCATGTGCCATGACGATAAGCGTGGGTGGTCACGTGTTGCCATCTCACGCGATCATCAGAGTCGTGGATCAGCTCAGAATTGTTGTCTCCATTATGCCATGTGTCCAAGCCACCTAGATATTTACCTCTCTGCTTTCCCCTTGGCCCCGGCTTGGCAACCGGCTCCGCGGCGGCGGGATTACGGACGCATTTCGTAATGCCGCATACCCGCATTCGAAACACAGCAATGTATGTTGATTTTATGAAATGGTATGGGTTCCAGTCGTTCAGAAAGTAATGGAAAACTACTGAACATAAACGTGCCCAAGAATCACCTACAGCCAAAAAATGCTGGGGTTGACTGCTACGCCCTGTAAAGGGCATGCAACTAACTTTTAACTTTTAACTTTCCTCTAGGTCTATTCCCCTCAATCTTGTCAGTCTTCAACAAGATTTAACGTTTAATTCTTCCCATAAAGTGCCCAACATATCTTGACTGTCTACGGCTAATTTCTCCAAACATATTATGGTGTCCGTTTGCTTTTTGTAGGACTTGCTCATTGGTTTTGTCTGTCGATGGTATTCTTTGCATTTTCCTCAGAAACCACATTTTCACTGCCATTAGATATCTTTAAGATTGTCTATCATTGTTTCACATCCATAAAAATGTACGAGTTCTATTTAACAATTCAACACTCTTTTTTTTTTCTCGTTGCAATTGACATCTTTTTATTGGTGAGTGTGGTATAATGTTTTCACAAGCCGTCAACGTCGCTGTGAATATTCCCTGCAATAGCATTCCAGATTGCCACTGCAACAGTGCTGGTTTGTTCCCTACTTCTAAAATCCTAAATTTACAAGAACAGACCCATTTTCGACGATTCAGCCAAAAACTTGGACGGGAAAAGACAACATAAAAACAGCAAAAACCGGTGTCATGGCCTCATTGTGCCCATCCACAAACTCGTCGTCACTAGAGTAAGGCAGATTGTGCCTGCCGGAAAATGGTAGCCTCAAAATTCTCTACGAACGCAAGATAGTAAATCAAAGCGAGATAGAAAAGAAAGACCGACAAATCCGCAGCCAGTGTATTTGGAACCCAACCAAATATAAGACCTAATATCGTGGTGTTGACATGTGGTGTTGGAGACATTCGAAAAGAATAAAGGTAAACACATAATATAGTTGATATTAAGCTAGTCAGTTATCACTTTTCAAGAAGAAGTCGGTGAATAAATGTGCTGTAAACCACGTGATTAGTCCTTAAGAAATTAATTTAGTAGAAACTAAATATTATATTCAGTTATCATAGTCATGGATAAACTGTACATTAGGATAAACCATTGGTTCTCAACCTTTTTTGGCCCGTGCCCCCCTTCACCATATTTTTAGGACGACACTCCCCCCTCACCATATTTTTAGGACGTCATTCCCACCCCCACCATATTTTTAGAACGTCATTTCCCCCCTTTCGTATTTCCTCCCTAAACATGTTACCCAGTGCACGTAATAAATGAAGCTACATTCAATAGCACATACTAAAACAAGTCTAGACATCTACATAAAACGTGATTTGCAGATCTACTTACGTTATAAAATGAATTTAAGAAGGGTGATACGTACAGAACAGTAAAGTATGAAGGGAAAAACAATATCAAGTAATCATATATAGTAGTAACACAATCTAAAAATAATCGTAATTCCCTCCGGGAAACCCTAAAATTTCCCCTTGGGGGGAGGGGGGGGGGGGAAATTCCCCACCGGTTGAGAACCGCTGTGATAAACCACAGTGCGTTTTCTTTTTCTCCGAGGTAAACAACTTATTTAATGTGTAAACATTAGACCTAGGTTGTACAATTTAATTCTTAAGAAGTTAATTAAATCAGCAGGGATTTATAAGTGATTAACTTAAGATTTAGGAAGCTAAGAATACTCAGTTCAATAAGCATAAACTATTTTAAATGTGCCAACACTGGTAAGAGGAATTAGTGTAATGTGTAACAGAAAAGCACATGAGCACATGAGAGGTAAATAGATTTTCATATGTATCATAATTTTGTGTGTTGGGAGAAAGCACTAAGGTGGTGAGCCAAATGTATTTTCATTGTTAAACATATATATTTATCATTTGTGAGGCACATGATAATACCTAATCATCACTCCTGCAAGCATGGTTATGATTCATGATGAATGAATGTGGATTGGGTATATCACACAATTCTATAAATTTGATGAGAACATGTTGTGATCCATGTGTAATTTCATTATTGTTAAACAGATTTGAATGTATCATTTATGAACCACATCAGTATGACTAATAATCATCCAGGAAAATATTATAATTTCTGTTGAATTATTGAGATTCCATTGTAATTTCATTGATATCAAATCTGTCAAGTTATGATTTGTAAAAGCACATCAGTATGCTTACTTATCATCCATGCCCATATAAATATTATGTCTGATGAAGGATGAGAATGATTGAGATTCCATCATTGGTGCTGAATCTGTGAATTTATCCTGTGTAAAGCACATACATATGCACATACAAATATGATTGTGTCTGATGAATGATTGTGCGATGATTAAAATTTCATTGTGATATCAATGGTGTTAAACATTTAAGGTTATCATTGGGAAATCACATAAGTATAATTACTTATCTTACATGCAAGTATAAGAATGATTTCTGATGAATGAGTGTGAAAGAGTTAAGAGAATGATATGTTAAGAAGGAGTATAACCTGGCAATAAATCTCATGATAGAAGGCAACTTTGATGTGTAAAGTCCTGTCTATTAGGAGGAAACATGTTCGGCATAATCCATACACTAAGTAATAATTTAGTGCACTCCGACGTATGACACCACTTTGTATTATACATTCCTCATGTTACCATCAACTGGTTTTGTGTCTTAAGCAAGTCCCCACTTTGTAATGCATATCACTCATGTCACAACATATGATCTAGTGTCCTGATGATTGTAATGATAATGAGGATGATGATTGTAATAACAATGATGATGATGATTGTAATGAAGATGATGATTATAATGATAATTATGATAATGATAATGATATAATGATAATGATGATGATGATGATGAATGAGGTAAAGTCATCTTACATCCATGAGAAGAGGAGGGAAGATAACTTCTCCCTTGAAGCATTTCATCAAGAAGAATGCACCTAAATACTATACAAGAATTGATACCATGATGTACTTATATCGTTTTATGCACATACTCATTGCAATGGGGAATGATTTTAAAACCCCTGAATGTATGAGACCGTTTTCCTTTAATGAAAGAAGATGTAAAGAAAATAACTAGGTACAGAAGAGGATGGCGAACATAGATGTCAAATTCCGAATAAATCAACCGCACATCTGCTAGTCTAAACCTTGAGGACCTTATAATGGAAGATTGGATGGAGAGCAACCAATTATGTTGTTGATAACTAAGTGAGAACACAAAGACCATCTTTCTCCTATGTTTATTTTTCTCTAGGAACAAGATTGCTTTTATTGATTTCACTTGTTGTGTTCTTAGGAGTTTACAGCATTTCATTTCTGATGTTCATATTGATGATATCATTAGATTTATGATTGATGCTGAAATTTCAGGTAGTGGCTATAATCATATAGATCCAGACCTGACTTTGGTGATAGAAGCAACTTTGCTAAATGAAGCTCTGTGAGAGAGTGGGGCAGAAACCTATCCACCTGCAAAAGTTCAATTTCCCTTAGAGGAGAGGTAAAGTTCTTCTTCTTCTTCAGCGTTCCGAGCCATTGAGGTTCTTTGCTGCAGATACAATCCGTCTCCATTCGTCTCTCTGGTGGACTTTCTCTTGCCAATCGTTGATTCCAAGTGCCTAGTGCCTGTAGGTCTGTATATGTATTATCTCTCCACCGTCTGGAGGTAAAGTTTATTTAGCATAATTTGTCTGACAAATGGAAAACACAAGAGCCAGCTAATCTATTCTACAAACCTGGAAAGAATAACACACTGAAGCTTAAAAGATATTACAGTGACTGCTTGAAGCAGGAATCCATAACCCACAAGCCAATACCAGAGGGCGCAGACCAGTTTTTCTGTTACAGATTTACTACCACATAGGATCTGCAGGAAAATTATCTGAGCAGTTGGGAAATCGCCTGTAGTATTAGTCTTATATGGGGATTGGAGTTACACTGTTGGGGATATAATTTAGTGTAGAGATCTTGATATTAATGAACTTCTCTTATTTTCTTTCATGAAGAAATATGGAAATTAATTGTATAAAATCATTACTGTGCATTACTAACTGTATAGTTAATAAATGATGGAAAATGGAGGTAATTTCCTCTCGTGAGTGTATTTTATTTCTTGTCATATTTAATTAAAACAACCCTAAATAACATTAGGTTAACTGACAGAGGAGAGGCAAGGAACCACTAAAAGGATATTTTGGGTGTTAAGGGAATTACTTTTGATTGTTTTCTTAGAGGTATTTGTAGCGAAACGCCAGTGGTCCATGTCCTTATACATTCTTTTAGTTTTGGTAAACAAGGGGAAACGGCTTTCGGAAACTCTCAGTTCTCTTGTTTGCTCAAATCTCCATGAAAGATGGTTCTTTGGGTTATCTTCATACCACAATCTTTGCATGGAGCGAGTATATAATTGTCTTTCCTTTCGGGTAGTCCCGATGGAGCGCCCTGCGCCAAATGCGCACTGGTGCGGCTTCTGGAGGATTCATGTCCGTTTCTACTGATGGCCATCCACGGCCGAATGTCAAGAGTTCAAAGTAACGATTGCGACATTTAAAAGGTCTACTACTGGTGGAAGGAAAAGGTAAACTTGGGTTTTCTTGGGTCCAGGCAAAACTTGGCCTATAAATATCTATTGTCTTAACGACTGAAAAGAACTGGCGAAAAGCCGGTTATGCCCATATTGTGAGTGGGTTGACCGTTGGCAATCTGACTAGGCGTCTTGTTCTTGGCATAGCAGGGGGAGTGAATCTGAACAATATATCTCCCCAGAGGATTTCATTTGTTCTTGGCGGCAGATGAGCTGTTGCTATCTTTCCTTCCTACGGCTTACCGTTACTTAGTAGCATCTCTCTTTTAAATATAAGCACATTAGATAGCTACGGTGTGCTCCTTGGGAATGGGGTCCACCAATCTATGATCTATCTTCTTGAGCCGGAAGAGGCTATCCACAGTGCTATCTCTTTCGTCTTTTACTCGATAGGATGATGTCGGGAAGATAATGGGCTTCTCTATCTCACTGAGAGAACCTGAACTCATCTACACGTATGGCTTGGGAAGGGCACTGCCGGTACATTGGCGCTACAGCTCAGTCGAGAGCGGCGGCCGGGAGGGGTGGTATCTTCTTTCTTATTCTTGCTGGCAATAGGGAACGAAACTTCTTTACATACATAAATGTACCCACACCACACCACAAGATCTTGGTTGCGAGAAAGGCATGGTTTGCAAGTGAGAGGAAAGCATGGAAATGAATGTGCCCAATAATAATAAAGGCTCGGTATGAGAGTGATTCGTGTATGTAAACAAGGGTGCATAGTGTAGCCGACCGGACGTCTACAGATTGGAGGTCTATGCAAGCCAGGACGTAGCCAATCCAGGGGCTACCTGACATGTCCGACGCATTCAAGCAAGCCACTGATAAACTGGTGTTGGTAAGCTGAAATACATAAATAATGTGTGGTGCTTGAGTCAGCTTGATCCCTCACTCGAATGTTTGTCCTTTCCAGGGTTCTTCTTTTGAAAGTAGTGAACAGAGCTGAAGGTCTCGACAGGGCTCTACGCAGAAAGCAGGTTATGACTATGCCATGGCAAGGTTTGGGCCATGCCTGTTTTAAGAATATGATCTCTACAAGATAGAGCCACTGCTGACCTTGAAAGAATGACCATCAGCTGTACTGACACATCACCAGTCATCTCGATACGTTTGGATTGAGTCCTTTTGTATTATTGGCTGGACCCCGCCAATCACTCAGACACACCCATTATTATATGAGAACTATTCTCCAGGACATTATTTCCTACCTGACATTATGACAGGTGATTACATGGCACTTCCCTAGAACATTTGATTAACTAAAGACTGTGGCCATGGAAACCTGGAAGTTTGTTCTACAGAAGGCTGTTGTACGTACAACCAATTACCTGGAAGGAAGGAGATTCTTGCACACTCGGTGAGCTGTGTTTGGACGGATCGGACAGTGTATGAAGCTGGGTCTGTGAATCTGGCTACCTGAGGCTCTGTGCCTGAACTTTATCTGTGTTGTGTCTGTTTAGAACTTTCTGTGTTAACTGCCTTGATGTTTTCTGTGCTGTCCTGTATTGATTTAATAAATCAAGTTTTAGCTTTATTCCAACGAGCACTGTGTTATATATATGGATCAGCCAGAAGAACACGACAGGAAATAGGTCCTTAGGTCGAAAGAAAGAGTGACAGTGAGTCCGGGGAAAACGGAGGAGGGTTGGCAGGTAAAGACCTATCCCAGCCAGGGCTATAAAGAGAATAATTTTGAAACATTGTGACAGGGCTATTTGGGACCCTCCACGTAGCTTGTTACAATTTCTGGGGGCACGTCGCGGGATATTTGAAATCCTGGTGGAGTTCTGGCTGATTTAGTGATAGGGGACAGATATCCTTGTCTACTATCAATAGGTTCTGCCTACCGTGCCTGGCTATTGTCTGTACTCTGCCTGACACAGACTGACCGACATATGACGTGTTGTGGTCGTATAAACTATCCAATTGTTATTTGATCGATAAAGTTTTGATATAGAATTGTATACATTTCCCTCTGAGTTTAAGATGGCATCAGCTGGGTTTAATGTCGCTGACGTACAGGCTACAGGGCGTGAGATGGGCTATGATGGAGCGGAGTTACAGAAATATGTGCAGGAAGTGGAAAGAGACTTCAGACAGGCTGTGCGCGAAGCCAAGAAAAGGGAGGCTGAGCAGGCAGTCAGAGACCATGAGTTCCGTATGAGGGAGTTGGAGTTAAAAGCTCAAACTGCCAAGGAAACCGAGGGTGCAGTGGGAGGCGCAGTTCTCCCTGACTCAACATCTTCTAGTGGCGGTCCATATCAGGCAATGAAGTTCCCTTTGCTCCCGTTCGATGAACACAAAGAGAAGATCGACCAGTATCTTCAAAAATTCCAGTCGATGGCTTTGGCTATGGGACTGGAACGTGGGAAATGGAACTTGAAAATCTCGCAGGGCCTGAGGGGGACAGCGTACGAGGTCTACTCAAGGTTGCCACCTGGTATGGAGAATGACTATGAGGCGCTGGAAAAAGCATTATTGAAAAGGTTCCAGATGACAGCTCATACATACCGTCAGCAGTTCAGAAAGTCCAAGAGAGAGCCAGGAGAGATGTTCGCAGCCTACAGTGTTCGACTGAAGTCTTACCTTTTGAAGTGGATGTCATTAGCTGGATTTGCTAACGACTATGAAAGTTTGGAAGAATTAGTGGTCGTGGACCAAATGAAGAGGATGATGCCTAAGCCATTGCAAACCTTCTTGCTTGAAAATGGGGCAGAAAGGTTAGACATAGTCAACACATTGGCGGAAAGGTATGTGCTAGCTCATGGGGATAATGGGGAATTGTCACAACCCAATCCCCGACCACCAGACACCTGGTCTGGAAAGAAGAAGAACCATAAAACAGCTCACACCAAGAAGGAGGATCCTTTCGAGAAAGTTCCTATTAAGAAACCCTCTGGTAAGAGTCCACCTGGATCTCCTAAAAGAAAATGGAGTGAAAAGTGGTGCGCCTATTGCAAATCTCCCACACACAATACGGTTGATTGCCGGCGTAAGCAGAAAGACTCTCACTATGCTGCTTGTCTTGTAGAAACCGGGGAAGGGTCTCACAAGGAAGTAGAAGGGGGGGATCTTGGGAACAATGATACAGAAAAACCACCAGTAGTAGAAACGGTACTTGTGAACGGACAACCAGTTGAGTGTCTCTATGACACCGGTCTGCAGTTTGAGGCTGTAATTTCATCACACTTAGTGAGCCCAGAGCAGCTAACCGGGGAATCTATTGAGATTCAAACGGCGACAAAGAGTGCGGTAGCGATGTCTCTTCCGATTGCGAAGGTAGACATCAAATCGAAATATGTTACCGGCACTATACAGGCAGCCGTTCTGCTAGATCCGATCTTCCCAATGATCTTGGGTTGTCGCTACGTCTTTCTAGGGATTCCAACCGAACCCATGTACGTAGGGGCGATGCAAACCAGATCTCAATCGGAGGATGAGCAGACGCCGGCCTTGATCGTGAATCCCTTGCCTGGGGAGTTACGAGCTGCTCAAAGCCAGGATGCTACTTTGCAACCTTGCTTCAATCAGTTGCCCAAAAGTTCTGACCCACCAAGACGGGGTCAGTATTATATGAAGAATCGGTTACTGTACCGGAGAGCCGGAGTGGAGGATCGCCAGCATGGACAGCTGGTAGTTCCTAAGGCTTATCGGGAACAGCTTCTTCATATGGGACACACCATTTCATTCAGTGGACATATGGGTGTCGGGGCAACTCTCCAGCGCATTTCCTGCCATTACTACTGGCCAGGGATGACTGGAGACGTGCGTAGGTACGTCAAGTCGTGCCCAGAGTGCCAGCGTGTGGCACCAAAACACTGGACGGCTCCGGTAGTCCTGGGAGACATGCCCATTATGAACTCTCCTTTCGAGAGAGTTGCCATCGATCTTGTTGGTCCTCTTCCTCGGACTAGGAAGAGGAATAAGTACATTCTCACGATGGTGGATTGCTGTTCCATGTGGGGTGAGGCGATACCTTTAGCCACAATCGACTCTAAGCGAGTGGCTGATGCACTGATGGAGACCTTTACTCGGTTGGGATTTCCCAACCAGATCCTAACGGACAATGGGTCTCAGTTCTGTGGTAAGCTGATGGAAGAAGTCTTTCGTATCTTCCAGACTAACCACATTCACACAAGCCCGTACCACCCTCAGTCTAATGGGCAAGTAGAGAGGTTTAATGGTACCTTGATGACCATGCTTCGGAAGCTGGCTCAAGAGAAACCAGACAGATGGGATGAGTATATCTCAGCCGCCTTGTTCGCCTATCGGGAGGTTCCCCATGGGTCGACCGGGTTGCCACCAGCCACTCTACTATTCGGGAGGACCTAATCAAGGGTCCCTTAGAAGCCCTATTGAGATGTTGGACAGAGGAAGAAACTTCCGAAGAAGTTGTATCCTCATATAAATACGTCGAAGAGTTAAAGAAGAAACTCCAGACGGGTTGGGCTTTGGCAGCTCAGAATCTGAGAGCGGCCAGAAAGAGACACGCGGCCTACTACAATAGAAGGACGAAAGATAGGTCTCTTAAAGTGGGGGATCGGGTTCTGTTGTTACTTCCAGTAGGTTCCAATAAACTCGAAATTGGTTGGCAGGGACCTTTCCCGGTGGAAAGGGTTGTGTCCCGTAACAATTATGCTATCCGGATCAGGGGGAAATCTAAAATCTTCCACATTAACCTCCTCAAAAAATATGAGGAACGATCCGATGGTACTTCTCTCCCACTCATGACTATGGCGGTCGCGATGGAAACTGAATCGGGCGAAGACGCGGATAGGGGGTATCCTTTACACCCTGGAGAAACCTATAGGGATGTACATATAAATCCTGATCTGTCGGCTGAAGAAACAGATCTGGTCATCCGTTTGTTGGAGTCCCATCAGCAGATCCTTACCGATCGGCCAGGGCGGACAGGGTTGGTCGAGTTTGATATGACTCTGACTACCCAAGACCCCGTTCGCCAAAAAATATATCCAGTGCCCTTTTCGAAAGAGAAGGCTCTGGAAGCCGAAATCCAGAAGCTTCTGGATGATGACATCATAACTCCTTCGACTTCTCCTTATAATGCCGGGGTTGTCTTGTTGAGGAAGCCAAGCGGGGAGCACCGCTTATGTATTGATTACAGGCATTTAAACAGCTGTACAACATTCCAAGTTGAGCCGTTACCAAACACAAATCAACTATTTGCCAGATTAAATAGGGCAAAGTACTTCTCAAAAATCGATTTAAGTCGGGGATATTATCAGATCCCTGTGAAGCCTGAGGTTCGGCCCATGCTCGCTTTCAGTACTCCGAGTGGCCATTACGAATTTAAGGTGATGCCTTTTGGGCTGAGCAATGCGCCCAGTGTGTTCACACGCATGATGAGAAAGTTATTAGACCCTTTAAGGGATCCCTCTGTCGTCTCGTTTATGGATGATATTCTCATCGCGTCTGACAATCTGAGATGATCACCTGAAATCCTTGGAACAGATCTTCATAAGATTAAAAGAGGAAGGGTTAACCGCCCGTCCAGCCAAATGCATGATTGGCTATCAATCTTTGGAATTTCTGGGACATACTATTACCCCAGGGGGACTGGTACCGGAAGAAAAGAATATTGAAAAGGTCCGTCTCGCACCCCGTCCTAAATCCAAAAAAGATGTTAGGTCTTTCTTGTCTCTGTGTGGGTTTTACCAGAAATTCATTCCAAAGTTCAACGAAATAGCGGCGCCGTTAACCGAGACTCTGAAGAAAGGATCGCCAGATCTTATAAGTCTGGACCCCGAGCTGTGAAGAGGCTTATGGGAAGCTGAAACAGGCGTTGGTGGATAGGCCAGTCCTGCAACTCCCAGATTTGGAGAAAACGTTTGTTCTGAGAACCGACGCGAGTAACATAGGGATTGGGGCAACTCTGTTGCAGGAAGGGCGAGATAATCCTTCGGTGCTGTGTCCGGTGGCATATGCCAGTCGAAAACTGTTACCCGCCGAACGGAATTACTCCACCGTCGAACGGGAATGTCTAGCTCTAGTGTGGGCGGTACAGAAATTTCAACCTTATCTGTATGGAGTACCGTTCAAAGTGCAATCTGACCATCAACCTCTGACGTTCTTGGCAACTTCTAAGAAACTGAACGCGAGGTTAATGAGATGGTCATTGCTCCTACAACCGTATCAGTTCACGGTCGAATACATCCCCGGAAGGGAGAATGTGGGAGCAGATTTCCTATCACGGCATCCTATGGTTGAATGTGAGGGTGGGGTCATTCGAACAGAACCACTGACAGTAGAAAGTTCGTAGGGTTCGACTTTCTTAAGAGGGGGCCTATGTAGCGAAACGCCAGTGGTCCATGTCCTTATACATTCTTTTAGTTTTGGTAAACAAGGGGAAACGGCTTTCGGAAACTCTCAGTTCTCTTGTTTGCTCAAATCTCCATGAAAGATGGTTCTTTGGGTTATCTTCATACCACAATCTTTGCATGGAGCGAGTATATAATTGTCTTTCCTTTCGGGTAGTCCCGATGGAGCGCCCTGCGCCAAATGCGCACTGGTGCGGCTTCTGGAGGATTCATGTCCGTTTCTACTGATGGCCATCCACGGCCGAATGTCAAGAGTTCAAGTTAACGATTGCGACATTTAAAAGGTCTACTACTGGTGGAAGGAAAAGGTAAACTTGGGTTTTCTTGGGTCCAGGCAAAACTTGGCCTATAAATATCTATTGTCTTAACGACTGAAAAGAACTGGCGAAAAGCCGGTTATGCCCATATTGTGAGTGGGTTGACCGTTGGCAATCTGACTAGGCGTCTTGTTCTTGGCATAGCAGGGGGAGTGAATCTGAACAATATATCTCCCCAGAGGATTTCATTTGTTCTTGGCGGCAGATGAGCTGTTGCTATCTTTCCTCCTACGGCTTACCGTTACTTAGTAGCATCTCTCTTTTAAATATAAGCACATTAGATAGCTACGGTGTGCTCCTTGGGAATGGGGTCCACCAATCTATGATCTATCTTCTTGAGCCGGAAGAGGCTATCCACAGTGCTATCTCTTTCGTCTTTTACTCGATAGGATGATGTCGGGAAGATAATGGGCTTCTCTATCTCACTGAGAGAACCTGAACTCATCTACACGTATGGCTTGGGAAGGGCACTGCCGGTACATTGGCGCTACAGCTCAGTCGAGAGCGGCGGCCGGGAGGGGTGGTATCTTCTTTCTTATTCTTGCTGGCAATAGGGAACGAAACTTCTTTACATACATAAATGTACCCACACCACACCACAAGATCTTGGTTGCGAGAAAGGCATGGTTTGCAAGTGAGAGGAAAGCATGGAAATGAATGTGCCCAATAATAATAAAGGCTCGGTATGAGAGTGATTCGTGTATGTAACAGGGTGCATAGTGTAGCCGACCGGACGTCTACAGATTGGAGGTCTATGCAAGCCAGGACGTAGCCAATCCAGGGGCTACCTGACATGTCCGACGCATTCAAGCAAGCCACTGATAAACTGGTGTTGGTAAGCTGAAATACATAAATAATGTGTGGTGCTTGAGTCAGCTTGATCCCTCACTCGAATGTTTGTCCTTTCCAGGGTTCTTCTTTTGAAAGTGTGAACAGAGCTGAAGGTCTCGACAGGGCTCTACGCAGAAAGCAGGTTATGACTATGCCATGGCAAGGGTTTGGGCCATGCCTGTTTTAAGAATATGATCTCTACAAGATAGAGCCACTGCTGACCTTGAAAGAATGACCATCAGCTGTACTGACACATCACCAGTCATCTCGATACGTTTGGATTGAGTCCTTTTGTATTATTGGCTGGACCCCGCCAATCACTCAGACACACCCATTATTATATGAGAACTATTCTCCAGGACATTATTTCCTACCTGACATTATGACAGGTGATTACATGGCACTTCCCTAGAACATTTGATTAACTAAAAGACTGTGGTCCATGGAAACCTGGAAGTTTGTTTCTACAGAAGGCTGTTGTACGTACAACCAATTACCTGGAAGGAAGGAGATTCTTGCACACTCGGTGAGCTGTGTTTGGACGGATCGGACAGTGTATGAAGCTGGGTCTGTGAATCTGGCTACCTGAGGCTCTGTGCCTGAACTTTATCTGTGTTGTGTCTGTTTAGAACTATCTGTGTTACCTGCCTTGATGTTTTCCTGTGCTGTCCTGTATTGATTTAATAAATCAAGTTTTAGCTTATTCCAACTATCACTGTGTTATATATGGATCAGCCAGAAGAACACGACCGGAAATAGGTCCTTAGGTCGAAAGAAAGAGTGACAGTGAGTCCGGGGAAAACGGAGGAGGGTTGGCAGGTAAAGACCTATCCCAGCCAGGGCTATATAGAAGATTATTTAAACATTGTGACAGGGCTATTTGGGACCCTCCACGTAGCTTGTTACAGTATTCCTTGGTTCTCTGAGACTCTATTTATTGACTCAAGCAACTGAGCTATTAAAGGTTAACATAATTAAACGGGCAGGATCACAATAGGATCGAGGAACTTGTGTGTCCTCTATCTCTTTGGGGTTGACCCAACCTATACATCCGACAGTCAGTATGTTTTCCATTTTGCAAAAGGCTACCATTGCCATGGCGATTCCTGTACTTCAGATGCGATATTCCAGTACTTACCTTGCACACCCCGTTGGTGTCTGGACTTTGCGAGGGGTTGGAGAACTCTTAATTACATCCCCCATGGAAATGGTCAACAAATTAGGAAAAGCTTGGAAGCAACAGAGATCTGGTTTCTGAACGAAAGTTGCGAATACCTTAGAAAGTCAGAGTAACTAATAATGATTGCCTGGAAGAGATTAATGAAACTAGAACTTTATATACAACTATAAGAAGGAGACATACTGCATCTTTGGTCAGCTTATAAGAAGAGAGGCATTGGAGAATGTTGTAACAGACTCACAGCGCATGTTGAGCGGCGTTAAGACAGGTATGCTTCGTGGAGAGTGGTATGCGTCAATTTAAAAATCTAAGATAGGGAACATCGTTGGGTCTTTTCCCCAGGTCATGCTGATTGGTTGGGAAATGAGTAAAATTGGC
Source organism: Cepaea nemoralis (assembly GCA_014155875.1). Lineage (NCBI taxonomy): Eukaryota > Metazoa > Mollusca > Gastropoda > Stylommatophora > Helicidae > Cepaea > Cepaea nemoralis. Next base: position 103,443 of record JACEFZ010015853.1, read on the forward strand.
TGGATTTCCACTTCTGGATGGGGTATTGGTCCACAATAAGGCAAATGCGATCAAGGCCTTTTGGATCGTGTGTATCTTGTGGAAGAACTAGGTACACCGTCATTGTCAGAAGAGAATGGTGTGGCAAGGGGAGATCAGAGGATCTGGTCGACACTAAGTTCTCCGAGGAAAAGTCAGACGGTCACATAATCAGATTACAAGTTTACAAGCGGTACCATTAGTATTGGAATTCATCGCTGGTTGTTGAAGATAAGGACAAAGCACGTATGGGAAGCTCCGCCCCCCCCCCCCCCCCCCACAGCGCTATGATGTCGGTTCTTGCCCCAACTCAGCTCAACTCTTCTGATGTGAGTCTCGCGTTTAGCACGAAACAGATATTTGTTCATTTATCTCTTATGATTTGCTTATGTGCGATGTGTAGCCCGATAAACGGAATTCAGATATGTTTAAAACGTTGCCAGCACTTAGTTTATTCACCTCGACAGACTAACCTATGAGAACTTCTCATATATATTTGTATGTATACACGGTCACAGATAATCGTGATATCCTACCTGTAGATTCATGCTCGTGTCCAGCCCAAATACCTGTGACAGAACTCTCTGTAACGACTGGGCTGTTTTAAAAATCTGACTGAGTTCCTCTGTGTCATGTTCGTCGTCGTAAAACAGAAGAACATCCCTGCTGCTGGAAACACACATTGAATCTTCAGAGACAACCCCATTACACTGGCCGTATTGCATTTTAAACAACTCTTGGAAGACCAATTTAGCATCACAACTCTGAAGCTGCAGTCTGCTTTCCGCAGTACGCAATATCACCTCTCGCCTTAAATTAATCATCTCGGGAGCTACCCATATTCTGGAGTTGGCGATATTAGGTCCAATACTGACCATATTCAGAAAGGCAAACGCTTTTTCAGTTTCATTTAGCTCTAGGTAACTATGAAGTCCAGCTTTGATAACCTCAGGGTCTTCAAGTTGACTATCACTCAAAGCGAATACTTCTTCCAAGAATTTTACAACACCATTATGATTTTTAACCAGTTCGTACAGCCGCAATAATTTCTTATCTCTGGAAAGTGATGGTGATTCTTCTTCTAATTTGTCTTTCATGGTCCGAAAAGATCGCCAGATTTCAGTAGCACAGTTTTGCAGTTGAGGACAAGTTGATGCGACTATCACAGCCAAGCTGATTGCCTTTGTCAGCTTTCCTTCTGCTTCGGGGTTGTTCATAAGCAAGTAGCAGAGACCTGCCTGTTCATAGGCATTGATCAGAGTTACAAGATGTCCTTCACCCCCACAGTTGGTTACTTGATTAAACCTGGTCAAGGCATCTTGATATCGTCCTGCCAGTTTGTACAACAGTCCAAGGTCATAAATGGCGGGTAAGTTTCGATCATGTGACAACTTAATTGCCTCCAAGTATTCCCACTCTGCTCTGGTGAAGTTTTCATTAGGTAAAGTTATCAGAGGCTTGTTCTCAGGGGGGTACCTGTAATCGCTTTCTCGAACAGGATGTGCCGGTTTTACCCTCGGACGCGTGACTCCTCTTGCAGGATTTTGCTGTGTCCTAATTGCCGCCTCAGCCATCCATGCGTAGCAGCGCCCAAGCTGATGATGTGTTGTGGTGTGTTTCCTCACACGAAGACATCTCTCCAAAACTTCAGCTGCTCTTTTCGGCTGTTTTAACGTCCGTAACAACTTCCCACAGTTTGTTAACACCCATGTGCTAGTGCTTCCAAGTTTTAAAGCTTCATTGCACATACCCATCGGATTGTGCATCCTAAATATCCTTTTAATGTCATTCTCCTGGATGTTGAACTTTGCAGTTCTGTAGAGCACGGCTAGTTCAGAAAGAGCAGGGGCGCGAAGTTTGTCTGAGTCATTTCCGTAAACATCAGTTAAATGCTTAGCTGCATTTTCCACACATGCTAGTATCGTAAGTCCTTTGGGCATCGCAGGGAATGTATTGAGATGGGTGCATCTTCTATATACCAACCCCAGCCGGAGCTTCCAATAGAGCGTGCCTGCACTGCTGCCAATTGCATCTTCAAACATGTGTATTGCATTAAACAAGTTAACCGGTCCCCCAACTCTACTGTAGCAATAAGCCAATTCTGCTTTAGCTGTCGCACGACGGTCTGGGAAACTGGACAACTGCTTCATTGCTTGCAGTTTTGAGTTGCAGTTCTTAGCCTCTTCTTCTCTGCCAGATCTCCATCTCAGAAACATACAATTTCCGATAGATATAACATTTTCCCAGTTTGTTATATTTGTAACCGAGTCGTTAATTTCTTCAGCTTCCTCGTAGAGAGCTAACTTGATACACACCCAGGTCTTAACATTGAGTTTGAAGACGGTCTCCTCCAAACAGACATCGTCTGCGTCAACCTCATCATCCAAATTCTCAAGCAAACCGAGGAGTCTCTCTTGCGTGAGACCGGGAATATCCAAAGCCGTCAAAGTGGGAATTCCCTCCATTTGAGATTTCAGATAAACCTCTGTATTCTGCATTGCGGTTAAGTGGGACTTTTCTTTTTTACATCTTCATCTATAAAGATAAAATTGGTACAAACATCATAAAGCAATAACACAGTTAGTAATTAACTTGTTAAGATAACAATATTTTAGTTTGATTACGGGAGACGAGGTAGAGTAGTGACTTGACCTTTGCCTGCCTACCCAAAGGTCGAGGGATCTCTCTCCATGGGGAAGGATTCGATTTGTTAAAACAGACTTGGGCTACCTGAACGACTCCGACTAAAATGGGTGCAGGGATTTTCTTGGAACGTAAAGACGGCACATTTGTAGAAGAGGAGGAATAGAGAAATTAGGCGTAAGTGGGGGAATACTAGAACAAGAAAAGCAGAGGAAGACAGAAATGATGAATGTGGAAAGCTTCAACTCTTGGGCAACATGTAATAATATAAGTAACACGAATTACATGAACATATTATACAACAAAAACTGGGGAATAAAGAGGGCAATTGTGATCAAACAATGCTAGGAGTTCGACAGGGGCCGGATCACCGGGTCTCTTCTCCCTCTGTAGAGAAGTAATAATGAGAGATATCAAAGAGAAGAAAGGAATACTAATCGGATGTTACAATATAAATATTTAACGCTATGCAGATGACACAGTTTTGATAGCGGAAAATGCAAACAATTGTACAACAATTGTTCGACATTGTAGAAACAGAGATTGCAAAGAAAGAACTCTCCTTGAATGTCAAGAAAACAGTAACAATAGTGATGTCAAAGGAAAAGGGACTCCAAAATGTGAGACGACAATAGAAGGGAAAATACTTACCCAAATGCATAATTTTAAATATCTAGGGGCAATTATAACATCAGATGGAAGATGCACAGCAGAGATTAAGAACAGAACAGGGTTAGGAATAGTTGCATTTCAGAAAATGGAAAGTATATTATTCAATAGGTCATTATTATTGAATTTAAGAAGGAGAGCGTTGAAATGATACATAGAGCCTGTTTTTCTGTATGACAGTGAATCATGAAATGCAAATGAACAAATTAAAAATAAATTGGAACCAACAGAGATGTGGTTCCTGAGTGAATGTTGCGAATTCCTTGGTCTGCCAGGAGAGCTAGCAACGATTTCCTGAAACAGGCTAATGAAACTAGAACATTATATACAACAATAAGAAAGAGACAAACAGCTCTCCTTGGTCAAGTGATGAGAAGAGAAACATTGGAGAACATCGTGACAACTGGAAAGATCAAGGGAAAGAGAGGCAGAGGCAGACCAAGAGAAATGATGCTGGATGACTAAGACAGTGGCATGGAGGAATATCATCAGCAGAGTTGATCCAGAACACCAAGGACGGCTATCTATGGAGGAACATGAACGCCTACGCCAGCTGGCAGGGCACTTGATGATGCTGATTATACGACAGAGAGATATGTAGTCTTGATGGCAAGTGTCGGCTCCAGACAAGGCGCCCGAAGAATAAAGCCTATGTGTGTTTACTTTTTTTTTGCCCCAATATAAAATTCAATATCTCAGTAACCAACTGTGGGAGATTCACTTTTAGAAATATACAACAGAAAGATATGTAGTCTTAATGGCAAGTGTCGGCTCCAGACAAGGCGCCCGAAGAATAAAGCCTATGTGTGTTTACTTTTTTTTTGCCCCAATATAAAATTCAATATCTCAGTAACCAACTGTGGGAAAATGATGAGATTTAGCATATAACCTTATAATATGTCCACCCAACAAAAAAACTTTTGTTCTGGAGATTGTACAGCAGATTTCAATGTTTGTTTATATGCGGTATATAATTTACGGCTCAGAGATTAAGTCCACCATTTTAAAAGTATTATAGCTTCACCAAGACACACCCGCGCTTTTTTTAAAAATTGTCTCGCGGTTTTCGTTTTGGCACAAACTGCGCGCATTTATATGGGATTGTTCAGAGGTGTCTCCGATGTGGGTTCTTTCATGAAACGTGATTATATAAATAAATATATAAATAAATCTTACCATTAATATAATATTAATTACTAATATTTGAATGTGTGAATATTGTTCAATGGGATTACAAGTGAAATCGTGTACACTTCAAAGCATCGCTATGAAGTTGTACCATATTTTTGTCAAGAAGCTGATCGCAGGAAACTTTTTCATACTGTTACAAATCCCGAAAAAAGAACAGTGAATGCATTGGGTTTGAGTAAACGGTCATTTTGTCGATGGGTGCAAGAATCTGGAAAGAAACCAACACGCGATAAGCAAACGGTAGGTAGAAAGGCAATTGTAGACAGCTTCTACAAGGATGTCATCAGGCGAGTTATTATAAAAATGCTGGATGCCAAAGAAACAGTGACTGTAAGAAAACTGAGGGTTTTGTTGAGAAAGAACAATAACAAAGAGCTATCTAAAACAACTTTGTGGAAAAGTAGAAGGACATTAGGCTTCACTTTTAGAAAGTACAAGGGAGGTAGAAATATCCTTTCCGAGCAAGCGAATTTAGGAGCCATGAGAAGCAGATACCTACGTGAAATAAGGGAAATGCGCAAAGAAAATTATGACATAGTGTATTTGGATGAGACATGGATCAATGCGCACCACACAAGTGAAAAGGAATGGCAATCAATGGATGGAAAGATAAAGCGTTATGTTCCCAGTAGTAAAGGGCAGCGTTTGGTCATAGCCTATGCTGGTAGTACTCATAATGGCTTACCACAGAATTAATTTAGTTTAGTCTAGCTGTTTGCTGAAGTTTAGTTTAGTTTAGTTTAGTCGATGGATCAACATCACAGCACACGGGTGCAACCCATAAGTGCTCCGTTCTCCTCCTAACTCAAACCTGAGTCTGGAGAAGCTCAGCTCAGTGCACGAACTCCGAAGCACTGGCGAGGATCCTGAAATACTTATGAAGTATACCTGAAATTACCTGAAATTACTTATGAAGTATACCTGAAGTATTTCAGTATTACTACAGAATACTGGGCTCGTGTTCGTATCAAAGCATACAGACAATACGGATTATCATAATGAGATGAATGGTAATGTATTTAGAGATTGGCTCGAGAATACATTACTTCCATCCCTTGATAGACCGTTTTGTCTAATCATGGACAATGCATCATATCACAATGTTGTTGCCCAAGAAGACAAAATACCTACGGCATCGAGCACGAAGGAAGCAATAAAGATATGGCTCCGTAGGGAAAATATACCATTTCCAGAAACATATTTCAAGCTACAGTTGTTGTCCTTTGTAAAACAGGCGCAAAAAAGCAAGAAATATCAAATCGACAAGTTGATAGAAGAGCATGGCCATATGTGCTTGAGACTTCGGCCGTATCATTCTGATTTAAACCCTATAGAACTTGTGTGGGCTAAAATTAAAGGACAGATGGCAGCTGCCAATACTACATTCAAATTGTCTGACGTCAAGATACTAACGCAGTCCGCGCTATTAAATATTGATAAAAGTTACTGGAACAAATGTGAGGACCATGTGTTGAAAGAGGAAGAGGACTATTGGAGAAAGGATGGATTGAATTTTATGCAACCGAGAGCAATCATCAACCTACTGGAATCGTCTGATACAGATTAAGGTCTAAGCAGATCGCAGACCTTAATCTACGTACAAACTTACTGGGATATTTTGCTTCAACTATTCAGACGAATTGCAGGCCCTAAACATTACATCATCAGCAATGCCATTTCCATTTCAATGGCAACAGTTTGTATTCCACAGTGATGAATTTTCAATTCTGCAAGCCCTCAGCGGTGACAAATAACTGTATTGGAAAACAAAAAAAAAACAAAAAACACACACACACACTAAACGCATTGAATACCAACAGAAGAGTAATATTGCTGTGGAAACTGACATATTGTGGCATAACAAGAAACGTGAGAGCAAACACGTTGTCAAATTAGGGGACAACACACGTGCATACGAATCAATCTATAAACTTCAATGAAAAGAGGACCAACATCTTGGTCGTTAAGAAGAAAGCCCACTACAGAGACACTGACAACTATTTTCATAGTGCAAAACAGGTAATCATGTTCCGTCTCTGAATGGTAAACAGCAGAGTAGACAATCCTTCACGAAGACTCAAAGCGGGTCTGTCACCCATGTGTACGTGTGAACAAACTACACAGACAGCTGAACAGATCCTTAAAAATGGAAACATGATGACTAAATTTCGGTATCATTTCTGGTGCACTCCATATACGCACATTAACGCACAGCAATTTGGAAGCTTTCACGAACTCAATATAAAAAGCTAACATGAATACTTGTGTACACATTATTAACCAGCAGCTGAAGAAACAAGAAGGAAATGCAAAATAAGGTAAGAAATATATTCCTTCTACTTTCCTGTCAATTTACAAATTATTTACCCCATGCCTCTGTACATTCTCTGTCTTTACTAATATTACACATTGCACCCTTCTCGGTATTCTCCGTGGCGAAGTGGTCAAGCCGTCTGACTCGGGCTTCGAAGGTTGTATGTTCGATTCCGGGCGGCGTCCTTCATTTCACGAGTACATTTTTTCGGAGACTCCCGAGGGTCGTCGCTGAAGCTACGGAGTTCGTACTTTGTGTGACGCTTTCCGCGCTGCGGAAAGAAACTGAGCCATATGGTGCAATGCAGCCGACCCTGTCGATTTTTAAGCTACTTATTTTATTGCACCCAATCCCATATGAATCCGGAAACCCTTGTGTCGTCATGTGAATTGGCGGGGAATTCATTACTGTAAAAACAAGTTTGTTAGCGAGAAATCACTAGTTTTTCAGCAAAACATCAAAGAAATGTCGCCGCTTTCGATGATTTAAGTTGCTTTTAGACCTATCAAAGACATATTCCTTGGGTGGGGGTAAATATAAGACGGCAGGAAAAATTTCATAACGATGCAACAGACAGTTTTCAAAATAATTTATCGTGAATGACGGCATTCATTTCTGGACATACTATAACAGGCAATGTGTATTGAAACTGAAATTGAAAGGAATAGAAATACCTGCCACAGAAAGGAGCATGTTTTGTTACAGCATTGTTTCTTGCGATTATGTTTTGTTTTCTCGTTCGCTCGCTTCAATTCGAACATAATCCACACTGGGCTGATATTTGCGTGTGGATTAGCTTTCCTTATTACCAGTGACCCTCGTCAACACTCCGACTTTAGAGGCATTTGCAATTTACGTCCCCAAGTAAAGGAACATAAATCAACATTTTAGCGTGACAATATTAACTCTGCTGTTTTCCATATGAAACGAGAATCCGTGAAACATGCAGTTAAACATTTCAGTGATCTTACGGCCTACTCTTTGCCATTTCCAAATGCCGCGGGATGTCTTTAATGTACACGTATTCCACACAGGACATTCTGTTTTTCGGAATTATCCGAGAAAAACTAGTGTTTTATTTCACTAAGAGAAAAAGAGGACATACGATATCATCAGATACCAATGGTTCTTGTAAAGAAAGCCAAGAAGACGAAGAAGAAGAAGAAGAAGAAGAAGAAGAAGAAGAAGAAGAAGAAGAAGAAGAAGAAGAAGAAGAAGAAGAAGAAGAAGCAGAAGAAGAAGAAGAAGAAGAAGAAGAAGAAGAAGAAGAAGAAGAAGAAGAAGAAGAAGAAATATTATATGACAGAAAGGATGTCTGAAGACAGATAAAAAAATATGATGCGCTCAATACTCACAACTATTTAATGGCTGCTTTCGACACGAATGTAGACTATGAATCATGATATCACCACGAATGAATAGGTTCTAAACTGCAAGAACTGATAAATGCTAACCTAACATTTCCTATACAGGTCACGCTGATCATGCTATGAATAGAATGGTGAATCATTATCAACAGCTGTTGCTTACAAAACACAAATGAAACTGAAAGTTGAATCAATCAATAAATCATTCAACCAGGTGCTGTCTCCACAATAAAGGTTGGCTGCAATGGATCTCCAACACTGTCTGTCTCTCGCTGTGAATGTAAATTCTTTTAGGCTGATGTTCGTCCATCTCTTGATGTTATCTTCCCACTTATATCACTGTCTACCTGAGGCAGCGTGTATGTGTCTAGATGTGTGTGTGTGTGTGTGTGTGTGTGTGTGTGTGTGTGGGTGGATGGGTGGGTGTGTGTATTGTGTCTATATGTGTGTGTGTTTATATGGGTGAATGTGTGTCTATGTGTAGTGTGTGTGAATGTGTGTTTATGTGTCTGTATGTGCGTATATGTGTTTGCATGGATGTGTATGTATATGTGCATGTGTGTGCATGAATGTGTATGTGCATATGTGTGTATATTTATGTGTGTATGTACGTGTATGTATGTGTATATGTGGTTGTGTTTGTGTGTATGTGTGTTTGTCTGTTTATGTGTGTACATGTGTGTATATATATATGGGTGTGTATGTGTGTGTTTGCGTGTGTATTTTTGCGATGTATACGAGGTCCTTTGCAGAACCTCGCGCCCATAACAACCTTCCGGAAAACCTCTCGATCATAAGCAAGATATCCCGAGTCCGATACACCCATCTGGAGATTATCCGCCACATCCTGCACTCATCTTCTCTTTGGCCTTCCTCTCATCTTTTCCCAGGCATATACCCCTCCATTATTGTTCTCTCCAAACTTTCGTGACGTTTCAAGTGACCAACATATTTCAATTTTCTTTGTTTTATCGTCTTTAATAGCCAGCCTTCTTCAATATTCAGCTCTTGAAGTATGGATGCATTTGTTCTTTCTTTACCCAAGAGATTCTTAGAACTCGTCTATAACATTTATATTCACAGGCATTTATGCGCTGTTCGGTTTGTTTAATAAGTGTCCAGGTCTCACAGGCGTATGTTGCAATGGGAAAGGTGCATGCTCTTAAAAATCTAATTTTTGTAGTTCTGTCTGTCCCACTCCATAATTTATTCAGTTGGTTTAGTCTTTGAAGAGCAATTGATAGTCGCCGTTTAATTTCTTTCATTGTGTCACGGTTGTTGATAATCAATGACCATAGCAGTTTTATCTGTATGCATTATCTTTGTTTTTGCTATGTTAAGATATAAGTTGTGATTTTCACTATTCAATTGGATTGAGGCTATTAGATTTTCTATAACATTCTTTGCTGTGGATAGCAATGTTGTCCGTCCATCACGAATGATGAGGACCATTCATTCATTGCATCTTTTGATTTGATGAAGAACGAATGACTTGCGCTTTAGTTTGGATTATAGTGAGGAAGTGGTTGCGCAACTCCATCAACCTCACTCTTTCGTCTGCGTCCATCTGGTTCCAGTGGCGAGCATGGCAAGACGACTGGAGACGGACACAGATGCAGTGGACGTTAGGCTGGCACAGGCAGTTATCTCTGTATATATTGGCTCTCAAATGCAAATGGTAACCTAGAACCTCGTGCAAACGGTCCTTCCGTCAATTCCTTTAATTTTCAGCTTTAAGACAAGGGTGTATCATCAGCGTACCGAATCTCTGGTATGTTATGTCCATCGATATTTAGGGCATCATATAGCTCCCTGTTGATATCATCTCTTGAATTTCTCATTATATTTTCGGCGTACAGGTTAAACAGATAGGGGGACAGCACACATCCCTGACGGACTCCTTGCTTGATGTCAAGCCAATTTGATGTCTCGCCATCTATTCTAACCGCTGCTTGTTGGTCTAGATAGATAATTCTTATGAGTTGTATTACACGTGATGGAAAGCCCATATTCCTCATGATTTCCTATAGTTTCTGATGTTGTACACAATCAAATGCCTTTGAATAATCCACAAAACATGAGAATAGGTGTACATTAAATTCTCTTCACTTCTCTACTATTAAACGCGTGTTGTGAATGTGATCTCTTGTTCCTCTTCCTTGTCTAAATCCAGCTTGAACCACGTTAATTTCTTCTTCCATTTTCTTACGAAGTCATCCCATTATGATTTTTAGTAGAATTTTACTTGCATGACTGATCAGACAACAGTTCGATAGTTGGTGCATAATTTCAAGTTGCCCTTTTTTGGTATCGGAATGAAGATAGTTCTCTTCCAATCTTTTGGCCATATACCATATGTCCATATCTTTTTACATAATGCGTGATAGATTTGTATGCTTTCTTCCCCTCCCGCTTTAATTAGTTCAGCTGGTATCTCATGTGGTATGTTGGGAGGAGAATGAAGTACCCACCTTGGCCTGCCCCGTAATGAAGTCAAGCTACAAGGATGGGACTAATTTCGTCTGGAGGGGATGGGTCTTTGGAAGTCAAAGTGCCCCTTATTGGCTCTGGATATCTAGAGGTTTCCCAGGAATATTGATGATTTCCCTCCAAACTTAGCCTTCCCTGAAAAGGAGATACTTATTTAGCTCGTGAATCCCCACTTGTATCCATTTTCCCTTATAGGTGAAACGGTTACAAGACAATTTATTTGATATTATGTTCTCCTTTATGAATAACCTGGAACATGGGTGCTTACAATAGTACAGGACGTTGCTGTCTTTTGTGACTACTCAGCCAGTTGTCGTTCCAGATTCTTCAAGTATGTGATTTAGTAATGTTAACTAAACACATATAAAAGTTTTTGTCACATCACAATGCACCCGAAAAAAGAGGAAGTAAAAGTGAAATAGTTTATTGAATAAAATGCTGTGGAGATAAAAACAAGTTGTGCATTTCTGAAACATGAATTACAATAATTAAACCAAGAAATAATGTCAATATTTCCTGTAAGGATCATTTAACTCGCATTTGATCTAAGAATGAATCAGTCCAGATAGCCACTGTGCTTAACCACAAGTTCTTCCTAACACTGTCTCTGGGTTACAAACGATGTCATGGAAATTTTCATGGATTGAAGATGTTGCGAATAAATAAAGTTCTCTAAACACATTTATGACTGGTCGTTATCAATTAACTGTTTTCAGTCCATTGAATGTGATATGCCTTTGGCAAGAGTTCTTAATTTCCTTAAAGTTCAAGGGAAATCAATTCATTTAAATAATGTTGGTGGTGAGATGGGACTGGGTCTGACATGCTGGCCTTTGGAAAGACACCTAGATAACACTGAGCACTAGATTCTCTGGGAGTTATTAGGTTGGCAGCTCCTCTATGAATCGTTTTGCTTCAAGATAAGAACATATAGTCTTTTTGAAATAACTGATTCGGGATAACTGACCACTTGACGCAATGCAAGAATCCCCAATTTTCTCCAGCTGATCATGGACATTGGTTCTGGCTTAGTCCACCCGTCACTCAACAGTCTGTCCATTCATTTAATATTATCTTATCGACTTTGGTCTTCAATAGTCTACTTATATCTGCAGTAATATGAAATAATCTGCTCTGGATCTGCAATGATCTGTTAGACAAGGACACCGTCTTCCTCACCTGACGCATATATCAGCTACGTATCCGTTTTACAGAAGCATTCTGACACTGAATCAGGTGAGGGACATACAAATATATGATACTCCATACGAAATACACGACTTGCTTCCAAGAATATCAAACTGTATCTGTCCGATCAAGGCCCTCTCCTACCCAGCAGGCTTTGCAAAGACGCTATCAATGCTAGGTCAACCAATAGATTGATGAGATTCGAACTCGTGACCTGTCCATCATCGGGTGACACTACTATTTTTAGATATGATACAGCATTCGTGACATTCCGATGCTCTCTAGCGCAGGCAATTTTGTAGAACAATGTGTTTTGGGGACTGCGGCGGGCAACTTGATATGAACTGAGGTGCGCAAAATGCGACATTCATCACATCCAGGTGATTTACCATTCTTCAGGTTCTTTATTGCCCATGCAATTTCATCTAACGAGGGTTCCGGGTCTGTTTCTGCTGTCATTGGTTCATGTATATCATTCATATTCTCACTGTCACTCATACCATACATTCCACTGCAGAACTCCTGCCACCTTTTTAGAATTTGTCTAGATTCCGTTAAGGTATTTCCCATCTTGTCACAGATAACATTCAATTGAGGATGAAATATTTCTTGTCAATAACTTCATTTCTGTGAACATTTCGTAATCTCTTCCAGTCTTATGATATTGCTCTATTCTGGTACAGCAATCTTGTATATATTGATTTTTGTCTTTTCTTGTGTTCTTTCTTATTTCTCGAATTAACGATTTATACTTCATCCTGCTGTGATCGGATTCACCTCCTTTCTGTTTCAGTTCTCTTCGTTGTTTTATTAATTCTAACGTGTCTGATGTAATCCAAGGCTTAAGTTGCTTTATCTTGATCGAAATTAAATCTTTGGCTGCTGTTATCAAGATATCTCTAGCTTGTACTGTCAGTTCATCAGGTGTCATTTCCTCTTGTACAAGCATCAAGACCCAAAACGATTCCTAATTTCTACGTTGTATGCATCTGATATTTTTGTGAGATCAAAACGAAGAGGCATTGGTCCTCGGGTAAGCTTTTTGAGTTTTAATTTCAGATCTGATTCAAGTAACTGATGATCCGTATCACAGTCTGCACTTCGTAGGGTTTTTGCAGATGTTATGCTTGATCTCTATCTTCTTTTTATTAAAATATAATCTATCTGATCTTTGGTAATACTGTCCGGGGACTTCCATGTGTAGAGTCTTCCTGGGTGTTGTTTAAAAAGTGTGTTGGCTATCATTAACTCATTTTCTGTGCAAATTTCAATTAATTTGTCACCTGCATCATTTCTATTTCCCAATCCAAATTTTCCTAAAACGTGTCTCTCATTTTCAGCTCTTCCTATACCTACTTTCGCATTAAAATCTCCCAGTATTATTGCTATATCATTATGACCAATCTTATTTAATGTGTCTTGCAGTGTGTTGTAAAAACCTTCAATTTAGTCCTCTTCTGCTGTTGAAGTAGGTGCATATATCTGTATGAGAGTTGTGTTTTTTGGACGGCCTTTAAGTCTAATAGTGAGGATTCTATCACTAACCGGATTATATCCCATTAAAGCTTTTGCAGTTGTCTTATCTAAACAAAATGACACTGCACTCTGGCCTCCGACGTCTCTACCAGAATAAATGAAAAGACTTCCATTTTCAGTTGTAAAATGTCCCTTGCCGCTCAAGCGATGTTCACTAATTCCTAAACTTTGAATATTTAACCTCTCAATCTAATCAGATACTACTTTAAGCTTCCCCTCATACAAACTTCTCAAATTCCACTTTCCTATTCTTACTCTGTTTCTTAGTCTGACACAGGGGATTTCCTTGGTAACACGGTCAGGATTAACTCCATCATCACAATTACTAGTATTGGTCCCTGTGTCACACTCTTCCCCAGTGTTATCTGATCTGCCTGGCCTGGGGGTCTCCCTACCAGATCTCTTTCTTATTATGTTTTCTTGCATGATTTTTATGGTTTCTTGGCAAGTTTTGCAGAAGGTAGTTTGCCATTGCTTTCCTTCTGGGCAGTGGCTGTACTAGTCGGTGGCCATAGCCATTGTCTCTACTGATGAGATCATCTGCCTATCGTCGCAGAGTGCAGACCATAACCAACAACTATCTGTCGGCTGTTCTCACACTCCATCCACCACCTGCTTTCATGGCTTCACGTAACCCTGATTGGGGGGGGGGGGGGGGGCTAAACGCGTACTCCACCTATCCCAAGGGTGTCCCAAGACTAACGGAGGAAAGGAGGCGTTTTACATCTCCTTTGATTGGGGATACCCCCTACCCCGCTAAACGGTTTTGTCCATCACCCTTAAGATTCCTTCAGTCATCCACGATTTCTTAGCATTTTAGCTTCTCTATATTAGTAGTATTTCTTTGCTTGTTTGATTAATGGAGTCTTTAACATTTCCCATTGTTCATTTATACTTTGTGTTTTAGCTATTACATTGTACCTATATTTCACAGTCACTCTATATAATTCTTGAATTTCTTTATTAAATCTCACGTTCCTTACCACTTTTTTCCCCTCTCTTCAATCTTATTTTCATGTGTACACATAGTAATACATGATCACTATTACAGTCAGCACCAAGCATTGTCTTAACATTAATTAATTAACGCATTTTTAGATCTTTTATTAATAAGTATGTAGTCAGTTTTCGAACAGACCAAGAGGAAGGCCGAGAGGAAAATATCTGTATGGCTTGGCCACATGGCATGGACGAGACAGGAACACTGAGCTGATCCACGACACTGGTGATCGAGTGAAATGGCGAGTCATGACCGCCCACGCTTTCCGGCATGATACATGATTGATTGATTGAGTGAGTTTCGTTAAGTATTTTCTTATCTTGGCTTTTCCAAGTGTAAACTCGTCTTTTATTGTGTTTAATTCAGGTGTTTCCAATTATCATATCATTGATATTTGCGCATTCTATTAGTTTTTTTTTCTATTCTTTCATTTCTTGTACCTAAAACGTAATTCACCACTACATCCTCCATTTTCCCTTTCTTATTGTTGCATTAAAATCTTCAAGTATTATTATTACTTCTTGTGATTTAATTTGAGACATTGCCATTTCTAGTTCATCGTAAAAGTGTTGAATTTCTTCATTACTACTGCTTGTCAAATATTATATAATCAGAAAATCTGCAGAATGGCCTAATCTCTTCTTCACCTCTTAGTTCTCCTTCCTTTCTTTCTTTCCCTCCTCGCCATTCCTCTCCCCCTTCTTCTTCTTCTTCTTACTTCTTCTTCTATACTAAAGCGTTTATAACTGATGATACCTATACATTAAAAATAAGTAAGAGCAGATTTCACAAAGGATACTTCATTATACAAAAAGAACGATTCCTCTTTGACTTTATGGTTCACTAAAAAATAGCTTTTATAATTAATGGCACCTCTGCAGAAAGACAACGAAAAACACAACAAAAAAGATTAGAAAAGATACTTTAAACACTTTTGAAAAAAAAAGAAAAAAAACGAAGCCTCTTTGACTTCATCAAATTGACATTTCTTTGAATAAAAAAAACTTCATTGACTTAATCACATTTAATTAAAATGACACATCTTTATTCAAAAAAAAAAAAAAAAACGTAGTTTCGTTGATTTAATTACAATGTTTCATGAAAACATCATTTCTTTATATTTAAAAACAGAAACTTAACAATAACTCTTAATTACAATGACATTTCTTCATATAAAAAAGAGAACTTTCGTTGACTTAATCACAACACTTCATTGGAAAAAATATAAGAAAAAAAAGAAACCTCTTTAATTCACTGGCTGTGTTTCATTAAAAACTAAAGCTTTTGAGATCACACATTTTACGTATGACATTTCTTTATGAAAATGTAATCTCTTTGACTTTATTTCTGTGAAAACTATATCTTTTAAAATTGTTTCAACAACGCTTCTCTCAATTAATGCAAGCGTTACATGAAAATGCAAATCTGGTAAAATGTGTCAGTGTTACACATGAAAGAAATTAAGTAAAACACACCAATGTTACAAATGAAAACAAGTAAAACACACTCATGATACACATGAAAAAAAAAATACAGTAAGTAAAACACATCAATATGTTACATATGAAAACAAGTAAAGCACACCGATGTTACTCAAGGATAACAAGTAAGTGAAACACACCGATGTTACTCATGGGAAAAAAAAGTAAAACACACTGTTACATATGGAAATAAAAATAAGTAAAATAAACCAATGTTACATATAAACAGGGGGAAAAAATTAATAAACCACACCAATGTTACACATGAAAAACGAACATAAGTAAAACACACAAATGTTACACATGAAAATAAAAAAAAAAACATTTAAAAAAAAGTAAAGCACACCATTGTTACACATAAAAAAAAAAATAAATAAATTAAACAGAACAAATGCTACACATTTAATTTTAAAAAAAAAGTAAAACCCACTACATCCCAAAAATAATGACAAGCCTTGTTTAAACTATCTTCATTCCTCTTCTCATAACCCATGCCGTGTGACGTTGGTGATCATTTCTGGCCACAACTTTCTGTCTCTTGTGCTACCACTCAGCTCTGATACTGATGTTTCTCTCTGTCAAACTGACCTGCACGCTTGATCACCCCTGTCTCTCCCGTCGTAACGACACTCCAGCTCTTCACTTCTCATGATATTCTCAAATAATGTAGGCTGTCTGTCTTAATTCATTCGTAATAATTACGTGGCGAAAGAGTTACGAACGCAGTTCGTAATCCCACTCACCGCGTTCGAAACATAGCTGCGGGAGATTTGGAAGCAGACCGTCTTGCAATGATTTTCATACAATTGTATAAGTTCCGGTCTCTCAGAAAGCAATGGCAATCTACCGAACGTAAACTTGCTTACAAATCACAAGAATACTGTGGTTGAATGCGGCTTCCTGTAAAGGATACGCAATTAACGTTTCAATAATTATAATTGTTCAGAATCTCCGTACATTTTCAGCGAACGGAATCCTTCTGTCAATGATTCTGACTTGAAATATGTGTCCATTACTACGTTACGCTTTAGTGTAGGGGTTAGGACGTTACACTGGCAATTGTATGATTGCGTTCGGAATAGGGTTCGATGCTAGCGTCCGCTCCATAAGAGAGAAAGACTGACCACCAAATCCTCCTGTACTCTGGGTTGTCTCTTTGTTATAGCTCTATATAATGTTCTATTTTCATTAGCCTCCTATAGGCAATACTTGTTAGTTGCTCTGGCAGTCCCAGATAATCGCCATATTCACCTCACGAACCACATCTCCACTTCTAACCAAGCTATTTCTCCTCCTGCTTCTCCTCCTCCTCATCATCATCCTCATCCACTTTTACCAAGCGGCGTTGGGAGGAATAATTGTCGCTTCAGGGCCCAATGGGTGGCACTGGATAGTGTCATTCCGTGTGATTGTACAATGTCTTCGATGCGTCAGTTCATTTTATTCTCGGGCGTCCTCTTGCTCTCGTAGCAGATCTTCTTTGATGTAGGCCCATTCTGGTAGCTGTGTGTGTTGCATTATAACTAGATGGCCAAACCATTTGACAGTTTGTCTTTCAATATATGCGGCACAAGCTGTTGATCTAGCAATCTGTCTGATAAAATAATTTCTTATTCGGTCTCGGATAGTCAAGTTGGCAGCTCTTTCTAAGTTTGATAATTCACGTTACGTGATTTGCTGCTATCCAACGAAACAGGTTCTGTATATAACACTTCAGTATTATCTCTCTGAAATCCAGTTATAGAAACATACTGCAAAAGATACTTTTCATTTTCTGCAATGCAGTGTTTTCTGGACTTATTCAGCTCATAATGTTTGTCACGTTTCATCAATCAGATGTTATTATTGCCTCTATGTCAAAAATTATGCCAACCAAAGTGTGAATAAATCGATGTAAAGCAAGGTGTGAACAAACATATGTCAACGAAGGTGTGAACCTTCATGTCAACCAAGGTGTGAACAAAAACTATCCAGAAAAGTTTGAAGACAATATGTCACAAACGGTGTGAAGAAAAAGATGTCACACAAGGTGTGAAGAAAAATATGTCAATGAAAGTGTGAACAAACATTTGCAATGAAAGTGTGAACAAACATATGCCAATGAAAGTGTGAACAAACATATGCCAATGAAAGTGTGAACAAAAATATGTCAAATAAAGTGTAAATAAAAATATGTCAATGAAATTAAGAATAAACATATGTAAATGAAAGTGTGAACAAAAATAGAACAATCACGGTGTGAACACAAGGGTGTCTATCACAGCGTGAGATCAAATACACATCAATCACTGTGTGAACACAAATATAGCAATCACGCTGTGAACACAAGCATATTAATCACAATCCGAGAACAAAATATGGTATGAACACAAATATATCACTTTGGCGTGAACAAAAAGATGCCAACATGTAACGTACACACATATGTAAAATACCGCTGTGAACAAATTCTTAGAGTAACGTAACAAGCTAGCAAATTGAAGTAGCGACAATGTAGTTACGATGCACATTGTAAATATTTTGGGCATGGCAAGAGGATAAATACAACTGTAAACTTAGTCACGACTGGCAAACTTGATGTAAATATTTGAAAAATAAAAATTAGAATTCAATTGATAAATATTGGATGGCTTTATCAAATGTTATAAAAAATCACCAAAAACACAGCCCTGATTCCAGACTACTGATAGTGTGACATGGCAAACCGTGCTCCCAGGCCTTAACCGGTACGGTACATGATGATGTTGATGTGTGGTAGTATGTTTTTATGCATCTGTGACTGCAGATCAGACATGAGCAGTTCATCAATTCTGGCCAATAACAAACCGAAACAATCGCATCAAGCCGGGAAGATTATCCCGAACGAAGTTTTGGATGATGTCTCTTGCTGGATAGCAGTCCTCTCCTTTGAGAGCACCAGCTGCATACTGGGCCCAGGTGCCGACAATCTGCTGCAGCCTCAAGCATTGGTAATGGCTGAGGATGTCTGGTACCTGTGTTGCCTCCTGGCATGCGTCAATCACCAGAACCTTCCTTGATGAACTAACAGTTTTTGTCATGTTTGGTATCATGGCCATCATCGCTTTAAACTCTGGACTCCTAGGGAAGAAACAACATGTACTGAGTGTCAACTAACTGATTTAATACTACTGGTCTGTTTACTTACCATACAGGATCACCAATGTTGATCACAGAAAGAGAACTAAACAAATCCTACTGAATTAAAAGGTGAAGAAACGACACTGGTGCTAAATAGGAAATACACCGAGAAACACTCTCTGGTCTTGAATCCACAAGGCAAGCGAAATGGCGGGAGACCTAAAAATGCATGGAGATGAGAATTGCAGACAGAGATGAATAATACAGCGAGGACATGGAGCCAGCTGCAAGAGATAATAAAAGATAGGGCCATTTGGCGTGGTTTGTTGAAGGTCAATATCCCAAAGAGGTACAAGGCCAGAAGAAGAAGATGATGATACTATCAGTTTTCTTAATTCACGTACAATATTCATTACAGTCATTCAACAACCCGGAAAGGTGTGATGGTTTTTTTTTTTTTGAATGACTGAGATCAAACGCTTGAATCCGATGTGTTGATGTCGAAGTCGCATGAACCCTGATTCTGTGGAGCACAAATGAACATGCACCAGTGACCACCAGATCGCTACAAAGAGCTGTAGATGCATTTGTTGCATGGGCAAATAGATGGTGTGTCAGCATAAATACTGACAAGTGCAGCACCACCCTATTTACCCTCTCTCCAAAACAAAAGGCAGGGATCATCCAGATAAATGGAATACCTCTAAGAGAAGATGAAGAATCAACATACCTTGGAGTAGCAGTTGATGACAGGCTGACGTGGATAAAGTACATCAACAAAGCAGTAGCAAAAGCCAGAAGGAAAATGGCCATCCTGAGAAAACTAAGTGGAACCACATGGGGAGCCAATGGGAAAATACTTAGCAAAGTTTAGCACCAGAGCATACGACCACACTTGGAATACGGGTCAACTGCGTAGTGTTCAGCATTAAAAAACCACACTACAAGAGCTGGACAAGGTGCAAAATCAAGCACTTACAGTCACCACAGGAGGGATAAGATCAACCCCTATAGTGGAGATGGATGGAGAAAATGGGAGGACACAGGCACTGAGAGAACGCAGAGATACGAAAACACTAATAGAAGCAGAGAAGTTCCTCCGTTTGCCAGGCCACCCTAAGGAGAACAGGCTTGAAAACTTAGCTATGGGGCGGTTGAACATAAGCAGTTTTATCCATGAGGCCAAGCGACTCTGCAGATAAACCACCGATCTGCCCACAGTTGGTATCTTCCTGAAAACTATTCCAGAGCGAACTCCATGGAAAGATGAACATAGACTATCACTACAAATCCAGACAAAGGTAAGAGGAATACTGACAAGGAAGAACATAACAGTGTACACCTCTGGATCCGATTCTACACAGATGGGTCAGCATACAATGCTGTTCGAAATGGAGTAGCAGGAGTGTACATAGAATACCGAAATATGGTAAAAATTAGGGGGCTGAGTGGTCTCGAGGTATGGTGTCCGCCTCAAGTGGTGGGGGTTCCGTGTTCAAGTCCCTGTGAGGGCTGGGATTTTGTTCACGTCAACTTCTAGTAAAAAAAATTCCCACTGGTCTTTGCGTAGTGATATCGGACATCTGTGTGTATTGCTGCGAACGTAAAATAATCCCTTGGCAGTTGGAAATCGAAATAGAGTAACGGAGCTTCCCGGGCAAAATTTCGATGTAAAAATCTACCCAAAGTATTTCAGGATTCTCGCCGGTGCTCGGAGTTCGTGCACTGAGCTGAGATTCTCCGGACTTAGGTTTGAGTTAGGAGTAGAATGGAGCACTTATGGGTTACACCCGTGTGCCGTGATGTTGATACGTCGACTAAACTTAACTAAATTAATACCGAAATAATACCTGGGACACGTCCAGAGTACCATCAGGAAAGTACTGCAATAACTATGATGCTGAAATTGAGGCAATCAAGATAGCAACAGAGAAATTACTAAATACCAACCATTGTACACATCATGTGGTGCTATTGACCGTGCAATATCAGTACTTGATGCTCTCCTGTCTGGGAAATTGCTAGTACTAAGGACACTACTTTCTGAACTTAGCAGTCAGCATAAGGTCACCATACAGTGGATACCATCTCACTGTGGAGTACCCGGAAACGACAGAGCTGATCAATTGGCTAAGGAAGGAGGAAAAGAAGAATAGCCTTATGTGCCCGTTACATATCACCAAAAGTTTGGTACATTGTGCTTCAAAAAGGCTTAATAACTACGATCCATGGCGGTGGCGAGTGTGGCTGGTAAGGCCAATTCTTGCTGCAAATGTTTGCCAACAGTAGGTGCATGTGAAAACATGGTCATTTCCACCATTTTGCACCATCTTACGTCTCTCACGCTCTGTGTGTGCTTTATCTGCAATCATTTTCTCCTTTGTCTTTATTCCATTTCTGATAGTTGCCCTCCATGCAACACGTTCAGCGGCGACGTGTTCCCATTGGGCATTATCAATGCCTGTATCAATGATGTCCCGCTTACACACATCTTTGTATCGTAGTAGAGGCCGACCCTGAGATCTTCTACCCATCTGTAATTCACAAAAAAAGATGTCCTTTGGTATTCTACCATCATCCATCCTCCTAACGTGTCCTATCCATCTAAGTCTACGAAGACTGAGCATGGAATACACCGTCACACAACCTGATCTTTCCAATACTTCAGTATTTGTGATTTTGTCTTGCCACTTAATACCAAGTATTCTTCGCAGACACCGCATATGAAAGCTGTTTAAACGTTTCTCTTGGCGTGAGTAAGTTGTCCAGGTTTCACTGCCATAAAGAAGAGTACTAAGGACACAGGCTTGGTAGACGAGGACTTTTGTTTTGGCAGTAAGCTTCCTGTTCTCCCAGACTCTTTTTGCTAACATGTTCATTGTTGTTACTGCCTTGCCAATCCTGATGTTGATTTCCTGATCGAGGGATAATTTGCTATTTACCTCTGATCCTAGATATGTAAAATGGTCTACTATCTCCAGTTCGGCGTCGTCAATAAAGATTGATGGTACATCATGTGCACCTTGTGACATAATCTGTGTCTTCTTTTTGTTAATTGTTAAACCAAATTCAGAACAAGCATTGGAGAATGATGATAGTAGATGTTGTAATTCTTCCTCAGAGTGGGTCGTAATCGCAGCATCATCCGCAAAAAGCAACTCTCTGATTAGTACCCTGCTAATTTTGGTCTTGGCCTTCAATCTCTGAGCATTATAGAGGCCACCATCTGAGCGTGAGTGAATGTATATACCGTCATCCTGATCACGAAAGGCATATTTCAGCAGAAGTGAAAAGTATATCCCAAAGAGGGTGGGGGCTAGTACACAACCTTGCTGAACTCCACTCTTGATTTCAAACTCTTCTGAAGTTGAGCCATCAAACTTGATTATACCCTTCATGCCTGTGTGGAACGATTCCACAATGGACAGAAGAGTTGGTGGGCAGCCAATTTTCTTTAGTGCTTTGAACAGACCCTCACGACTGACCAGATCGAATGCCTTTGTGAGGTCGATGAAGGCAATAAACAGTGGCTGATTTTGTTCCCGGCATTTTTCTTGCACCTGTCGCAATGAGAATATCATATCAATTGTAGACCGGTTCTGACGGAAGCCGCACTGTGATTCAGGGTAGACTTGATCTCCCAGGACTTGAAGTCTGTGCAGGACAATTCTGGCAAATACTTTCCCAACAATGTTGTTTATCCATCAAGAATGATGATGACCATTCATTTCATCCAGTGGGGTTGAAGGTGTGGAGCCGTGGGTTCTAAGATGGCTAATAAGGCCTATTTTGGCTCGAAATGTTCTTTGACAGTGTGGGCAAAGAATGCTTGACGTCTCTGGAGGAGGATTTCCTGCAGTGGTTTTTCTGTCCTGCCTATTCTTCACAGCTCTTGCAGTCCTGGTTGCCTCACATATGACTGCACCTTTGCGCAATGATGCACGCCACGAATTTCGGTCTCTGGCTGCAGCCTCCCAGGTGTCATGATGAATTCCAAAAGCATTCAGTGAAATTTTCAGAGTGTCTTTAAAACGTTTCCTCTGGCCACCTTGGGAGCGTTTATCACAACGCAGTTCGCTGTAAAAAATTCGTTTAGGGAGCCTGTGATCTGGCATGCGAGTCAAGTGACCAGCCCAGCGAATCTGATTCTTCATCAGTAGAGTGTGGATACTGGGCATGAATGCTCTTTCTAGGACTTCAGTGTCTGGAATCTTGTCTTGCCATTTAATCTTCAGTAGCTTCCTTAGGCAGACTGTGTGGAAGTGGTTTAATTTCCTAGCGTGTCGCTGATAAACAGTCCAGGTTTCACAAGCATATAGCAGTGTGGATAATACAACTGCTTTGTAGACTTTTAGCTTTGTTTGCAGTCTTATTCCAGTTCTGTCCCATACATTCTTGTACAGTCTGCCAAAGGCTGCACTGGCCTTGGAGATTCTTGCATTTACTTCGTCATCGATTGTGGCAGCTTGTGACACGGTGCTGCCAAGATAGGTGAATTTGTCCACAACACTTAGTCTATGATCATTCACTTTGATATTCGGCACAGTGTGATTATTCCCTGGAGCTGGCTGGTACATAACTACAGTCTTCTCCAAGTTGATATTGAGCCCAAAGTTGGCACAGGCATGTGAGAAAGCTGAGACATTATGTTGCATGTCCGCCTCTGAGTTGGCGTATAGAGCGCAATCATCAGCAAACAGGAGCTCTCTGACGGTGCCGCTGTCAATTTTGGTTTTAGCTTTCAGCCTTCTGAGATTGAATAACTTTCCATCCATACGGTAGTTGATGTCTATTCCAATGTCGTCGTTCTCGAAGGCATTCACCAACATGGCTGATAACATAAGGCTGAACAGTGTTGGTGCCAGGACACATCCTTGCTTCACTCCATTGGTGACAGGAAAGGGTTCAGACAGTTCACCATTTTCCTGTACTCTTGCCTGCATGCCGTCATGAAATAGCCGCACTATTTGTACAAACTTTCGTGGACAGCCATATTTTGCCATAATCTTCCACAGTCCTTCTCTGCTGACTGTATCAAAAGCCTTGGTAAGGTCAATGAAAGTGGAGAACATTTCGCAGTTCTGTTCCTGACATTTCTCTTGCAGCTGCCTTGCAGTGAAAATCATGTCAACAGTTCCACGTTCTTTTCTGAAGCCACATTGACTCTCAGGAAGAAGACCTTGATCGAGATGGGCTGTGAGGCGATTGAGAAGAATTCTGACGAGTATCTTCCCTGCAATTGAAAGCAAGGAGATGCCTCGGTGGATGTCACAGGATTGGCGGTTTCCTTTACATTTGTAAAGGTGGACTATTGACGCGTCCTTAAAATCTTGTGGCATGGTCTCGTTCATCCATATGTTTGTGAAGACTTGGTGAAGCTGCTCTGTTAGGACCGGCCCACCTGCCTTGTATATCTCTGCTGGGATGGAGTCAGGACCAGGTGCCTTGCCGCTGGAGAGTTGCTGGATGGCTTTGTTTATTTCCACTATGGTTGGCAGGTCATCAAGTGTCTCATTGGTGGGAACTTGAGGAAGGCAGTTGATGGTTTCATCATCGAAGAAGGAAGTTGTATTTAAGATTTTGCTGAAATGCTCTGCTCAGCGTTGGAGGATTTCTTTCTTATCGGTGACCAATGTTCACCCGTCTGCACTGAGGAGGGGAACTATGCCTGGTGATGAAGGACCATAGACCAATTCAGTGAGTCGTAGAAGTTTTTGACGTTGGATGAAGAATGACTTGCGCGATGACTTGGATTATAGTGAGGAAGAGTTGCGCAATTCGTCGACCTCACTCTCTCGCCTGAGTCCATCTGAGTCCAGTGGCAAGACAAGTCGAGACGATTGGAGACGAATACAGGTGCAGTGGATGACCAGGGCGCTCTACGTGCCTTGCCGTGCTCATTACGTTCCACAACGCTTTGCAGGTAAACGCCGTCTTGCCCGTTGAATCAGGAATGATTTCTTCCGCGCAGTCTGCCGAATCCTGTCTTCACATGCTGGGTAGGCATACCCTAGTTTACCTCTTGGTTTGACACCAAATCGGATACCCATGCCTGGTTTAGCCAGCCTCTCACAGCTGTTGCCCGGGGGGTGGCTGCTGTCGCATGCTGACAGCTACTAGGAGCCACAGG
This sequence comes from Cepaea nemoralis, assembly GCA_014155875.1. Classification (NCBI taxonomy): domain Eukaryota; kingdom Metazoa; phylum Mollusca; class Gastropoda; order Stylommatophora; family Helicidae; genus Cepaea; species Cepaea nemoralis. Next base: position 128,569 of record JACEFZ010015853.1, read on the forward strand.
CACGATCTGGGTGTCAGACTTGGACCAGTGGGGGATGGGTCCTGAAAGGACATGAGAGCCATCCTTACCAAAGGTGCTACCAATGCCTGACACCCCGTACCCCTCTTTCCCAACAATACACAGAAGTGAGATACCCCTATAGTTGTTACAGTCGCTCTGATCTCCCTTGTTCTTGTACAGCGTTATGATGTTTGAATCTTTGAAATCCTGTGGGACTTGTCCTTCTCGCCAGCATAGCTCTATTAGCTGGTGGATGTGTAGAGCGAGTGTGTCTTGCCCACTCCTGATTACCTCTATTGGAATCCCATCCTTACCTGGAGCCTTGCCAGATGCAAGCTCATTTATAGCACACTTAACTTCTGTTATAGTGGGAAGTGTGTCCAGGTGGTCAAGAGTTGGCAGGGCCTCTATGGCGTTGAGGGCAACATCCGCTAGCTTGGTCTCACTTGAGTAAAGCTCTAAATAGTGCTCGACCCATCTATCCATCTGCTGTTTCTTATCAGTGATGATTTCTCCAGTCAAGGTTTTCAGCGGTGCACTTCTTTTGATCATTGGACCACAGGCTTTCTTTATCCCTTCATACATGCTTCTGATGTTTCCCTTATCACTTGCGATTTGAATGGACTCACATAACTTGATCCAATAGTCATTCGCACACTGCCTGGCAGCCTTTTGTACATCCTTCCTCGCTTGCTTCAGTTCACTCAGAGTGTTACGCGTTGGTCTTTCCTTGTTTCTTAAGAGAGCTATCTTCTTTTTATCAATCAAGGGCTGCAGTATCTGGCTGTTTGTCGCAAACCAGTCCTACCTCTTATGATCCACAGTGCCGTAAACCCCTACCGCTGTTTTATAAATAGTTTCCTTAAGTTTACTCCATTTATCATTTACTATACAATTTTCTGATGTATCATTGAAAGCGTCTTCAAGTTGCTGTTGAAATTCAAAGCACTTTCCAGGATCATGAGTGTTAGTAATATTAATCCTGGGGCTAGATTTGTGTTTAGCTGTGTAGATTCTCTTTGGTCTCAGTCTAACCCTTGCAACAACCAAAGAATGATCTGTATCACAGTCAGCACTGTGGTAACTTCGAGTTAATGATGTATGGTTCAGATGTTGTCTCCGTGTGATAATGAAGTCCAGCTGATGCCAATGGCTGGATCTTGGATGTTTCCATGTGACCTTATGCATCTCTTTTGTTTTAAAAAAGGAGTTTGTAATACATAGGTCATTTCTAGTGCAATGCTCCAGCAGCCTTTGCCCATTATCATTCATGCGACCGATGTTGTATTTTCCAAGGCACACTGGCCATGAACTCGAGTCCTTGCCCACACGAGCATTGAAATCACCGAGCATATAAATGTAGTCTGATTTTGGAACTGCCTTGATCGCAGAGTCTAGCTGCTCATAGAACGTATCCTTCACATCATCAGAGGAAGCGAGTGTCGGTGCATATGCAGTAAGAATGGTGGCAAAACCACAAGAGGTTGCCAAGCGCAGTGATAATAATCTTTCATTACCTCCAGCTGGGATATCAATCATTCCCAGTAGCGAATTTTTCACTGCAAAGCCCACACCATGTTGCCTTTTTTCTGCCTGCCCTCTTCCCTTCCAAAAAAAGGTGTAATTGTTTTCCCTGAGTGACCCTTCCTCAGCGAGGCGAGTCTCCTGCAGGCCAGCAATATCAATGTTAAGACGATTGAGTTCAGCATCAATCACAGCCGTTTTTCTCACATCGTCAATATTTGTCAAGTCAGTGGAAAATCCTGGACACATGGTTCTCACGTTCCAGGTTGCAAGCCGTAGCTTGAGGTTTCTATTCTTTTTATTAGTACCTGGTGCATTGGTTTTACAGCCTGCAATTCAGATTTTGTCCTAGCCCCAAGCACCCATTGAAGCAGGCAGGCTGTGGCGGATCAGCACCCAATTGGCTGGGGGCTGCCCAGCTTGAGGCGGGCGGTAGCTGATCAGTGACACCTGTAGGTGTCTCCCACCGTCAGAGGCAACGCGTGGCGCCCCATGTCTACGCCAACTGACAAGGACTTATAACCCGTAACAGTACAGACGACTACCACGTTATGAACAGACCAGAACAAGTCATTATTCTGCGCCTCAGAACAGGACACAATAGACACGTAACCACATTTATACAAAATTTAATATTTGTGAACAATAGATAATGGCATACCTTAAATAAAAGATTTATGATAGGGAGCATCCATTTGAACTTCTTTCTAAATAATGCTGGCGGATTGGGAAATGAACAGGCGGACACATTGGCTGGGTTTCTATCGCTTGGTGGCGAATTGGTGCACGATAAGGCATATGTAATAAAGGCCCTTGGGAATGTGTGTATATTGTGGATTGTGAATTGGCGTCGCAGACAGCAGAGCACATACTCTAAAACTGCCCAAAATATAACATATCTAGGCAAACCATCTTGTCTAGAGAGACAACAGTGGAAGATAAACTCTATGGGCCGCTGAGTGAACTAAAAAAGGCAGTTAAATTCATACAAGAGACAACATTGCAGTTATAGACATATTTCAATCGACCGAAAGAAGAAGAGGAAGCAAGGAGAAGACACTGGAATAAATACCTGGATGGCTTGATCACATGGCATAATCTGAACTAAAAAAAAAGCTCTGATTTAGGAGTCTGGTAATCGAATAGTTTGCCGAAGAGGCCGTCTCCTTGGCGATGGCGTTGTGAACGCGATTCATAATGCCGCTTACCCGCGTTCGAAACTCAGGGCGACCGATTTGGCGCAGACCGTGTCGCGCTGGTTTTAACGTGTTATTATGGAAGCCGGTGGTGCAGAAGCAATGGCAAACTACTGAACGTAAAAACTTGCCAAGACATCAACAATGGCAGTAAAGTGCTGGTGTTGATTGCAACGTCTTGTAAAGATGCTGAGTAAAGCAAGTAAACAAAGGATATGCAACTTTAAAAAAAAATCGAAGAGATGGCGAAATATGACCACACTTATCAGAATAACATTGGATGAATGGATGGATGAAAAACACCTCACTACAACAGTAGTATCTGCTTAGAGACATTGTCTCGATATAATAAAACAATGCACACGACAAACAACTCTATTCTACCGTGTCTTCTTTCACTTGTATTGTAAGTATAGTTTGTAGACATACCGTTCCTCCTCTCCTAGTACCACAACCACAACTTGATATTTCTTCATTTCCTCAAGCTGTTCAGCCATCTTTGGTCCATAATTCAGGGAGCCCTTGGAAACGGACAGTAAGTAAGTATGTAAGTAAGAAAGCAAATAAACAAGTAAGTAAGTATTCAAATAAGTAAATAGGTATATAAGTAATTAATTAAATAATAAAGTAAGTAAGTAAACAAGTAGGTAAGTAAACAAATAAATAAGTGACACGTAAGTAAATAAACAAACAAAATTAGGTAAAGAAGTAAAAAATTATTAAATAAATAAGTAAGTATACAAATAAGTAAACAAGAAAGTAAGTAAGTAAGTAAGTAAACAAGTAAGTAAGTAAACTAGTAAGATAGTAAATAAGAAAGCAGACCAATGAGTAAGGAAGTAACCAAGCAAGTAAGAAAGTAAACAAGTAAGTAATTAAACTAGTAAGATAGTAAATAAGAAAGCAAACAAGTGAGTAAGTAAACAAGTAAGTAAGTAAGTAAGTAAGTAATTAAGTAAGTAAGTAAGTAATCAATTAAGTAATTAAGTAAGTAAACAATTAAGTAAGTAAATAAATAAGTAAATAAGTACGTAAATAAGCAGATAACAAATAAATACTTATATAAGTAAAAAAGTACGTAAGTAAACAAGTAAATAAATATGTAATTAAGAAAGTAAGTAAGTAAAGAAGCAAGGAATTAAACATATAAATAAGAAGCAAGTATGTAAATGAACAAGTCCTTCAAGAAACAAATGAAGATCGTAAACTGATTAGAGACATTAGACGTAGACAGTCACAATTTTTGGGCATGTTATGAGAAGAATTGATTTGGAGAACTTGGTGACAACTGGTAAGATCGAGGGGAACAGACAAAGGGGAAGACCTAGAAGCAAGTACCTGGATGACTTGGCCTTGTGGCATGGTCGAGACAGAAACACGGAGCTGATCCACGACTCTGGTGATCGAGTGAGATGGCAGAACATGACCGCCCACGCTTACCGGCATGGCACATGATGGATGGATGTAAATAGATAAGTAAACAAGAAAGTAAATATGTAAGTAAACAAGTAAGTGAACAAGTAATTAAATAAGTAAGCTGTTAAACAAGTAAGTAAATAAGTAAGCAAAAAGTATGTATGCAAGTCAGTAAATCAGTAAATAAATAAACAAGGAAGTAATTAAGAAGGTAAACAGCTAAGCAAATAAGTAAGCAAACAAGTAAGTAATTAAGTAAATAAGTAAGTAAGTAAACATGTAAGTAAGTAAACATATAAGTAAGAAAACGGTAAAAAGTAAGTCAATAATTAAGTAAATAAGTAAACACATATGTAAACAAGTAGGTAAGTAATCAAGTAAGTAAACACATATGTGAGTAAATAAGTAAACTAGTAAGAAAATAGGTAAATACGTAAACAATTAAGCAAAAATACAAATAAGTAAGTTTACAATTAACAAAGTAAACAAGTAAGTAAATAAACAAGTAAGTAAATAACTATGTTAGTTTACAATTAAGAAAGTAAATAAGCAAGTAAGTAAGTAAACAAATAAATAAATAAGTAGTAAATAAACATGAAAGTAATTAATAAGCAAGTAAGTAAGTAAATAAGAATATTAACAAATAAGTAAGTAAACAGGCAGGTAAACTAGTAAGTAAACAAGAAAGTAAAAAAAAAGTAAGTAAAGAAGTAAGCTGACATAAAAGTAACAAGGTGAGTAAACGAGTAAGTAAGTAAGTAAGCGTGTAAGTAAACAAGTAAGTAGAAAACAGTAAGTAAATAAAAAGTAAATAAGTATGTAAGTAGGTACACTAGTAAGAAAGTAATAAAGCAAGCAATAAACAAGTAAGTAAAGAAGTAAGTAATTAATTAAATATGTAATTAAGTAATTAAGTAAACAAATAAGTAACTAAATAAACAAGTATATAAGTAAGTAAACTAATCAGAAAGTAACTAAGTAAGCAAACATGTGAGTAAGTAAGGTAGTAAACAAGTAGGTAAGTATACAAATAAGTAAATAAAAAAGTATCTAAGTAAGTAAGTAAATAAGTAAGTATATACGTAAGTAAACATGTAAAGAAAGCAAGTAAGTAAAAAAAGTAAGTAAACTAATAGGTAGTAAAATAAACAAGTAACTAAATAAGTAAGTAAACAAGTAAGCAAACAAGTAGGTAAGTGATCAAGTGAGTAAACAAGTATGTAAGTAAGTAAACTAGTAAGTAAATAAGTAATTAAATAAGTAAATACGTAAACAAGTAAGCAAACAAATAAGTAAGTTTACAGTTAAGAAAGTAAACAAGTAAGTAATTAAGTTAGTAAACAAGTAAGTAAGTAAATAAATAAGTTACTTTACAATTACGAAAGTAAACAAACAAGTTAATAAGTAAATAATCAAGTAAATAAGTAAACAAACAAATAAATAAGTAGTAAATACACATGTAAGTAAGTAATAAACAAGTAAGTAAATAAGTCAGTAAATAAGTATATTAACAAATAAGTACGTAAACAGGTAAGTAAACAAGAATGTAAATCCGTAAGTAAAGAAGTAAGCTAGCATGTAAGTAACAAGGTGAGTGAACAAGTAAGTAAGTAAATAAGTAAGTAAACGTGTAAGTAAACAAGTAAACAATAAGTAAGTAAGTAAAAAGTAAATAGTTATGTAAGTATGTAAACTAGTAAGAAAGTAACTAAGCAATCAAACAAGTAAGTACGTAAGTACGGGAGTCTCTGTGGCGAAGTGGTCAAGCCGTTTGACTCGTGTTCCAAAGGTTGTTGGTTCGATTCCAGGCCGCGCCCTTCGGTTTACGAGTTAAATGTTTCGGAGGCTCCTGTGGGTCGTCGCTAAAAGCTACGGAGTTCGTGCTTTGTGCGACGCTTTCTGTGCTACGGAAAGAGACCGAGCCATATGGGATAAAACCCGGTGCAATGAAGTCGACCCTGTCGACTTTTAAGCGACTTTTTTTTAAGCGACAAGTAAGTACACAAGTAAGTAAGTAAGTAAATAAGTAAGTAAGTAAATAAGTAAGTAACTAATTAAACAAGTATGTAGGTAAGTAAACTAGTAAGAAAGTAACTAAATAAGCAAACAAGTGAGTAAGTAAATAAGATAGTAAACAAGTAGGTAAGTAAACAAATAAGTAAATAAAAACGTATCTAAGATAGTAAGTCAGTAAACAAGAAAGTATATAAGTAAGTAAACATGTAAAAAAGCAAGTAAGTAAACATGTTAGTAAACTAATAGGTCGGAAAGTAAACAAGTAACTAAATAAGTAAGTAAACAAGTAAGTTAGTAAACAAGTAAGTAAACATACAAGTAAGCTAGCAAGTAAGTAAACATGTGTGTAAGTAAGTAAGTTATTAAATAAGTAAACAAGTAAGTAGATAAGTAAGTATATGAGCAAATAAGAAAGTGCATAAACAAGTAAGTAAGTAAGTAATTAAGCAAGTAAGTAAGTAAGTAAACAAGTATGCAAGTAAGCAAACTAATAAGAAAGTACCTAAGTAAATAAACTAGTGAGTAAGTAGGTGAACAATTAGTTAAGAAAACAAGTAAGCAAATACATGAGTAATTAAGTAAGTAAATATGTAAGGAAACAAGTAAGAAAGTAAACAAGTATGTAAGATGTAAGCACACAAGTAAGTAAATAAGTAAGTAAGATGTAAGTAAACAAGTAAGTAAATAAGTAAGTAAGATGTAAGTAAACAAGTAAGTAAACAAGTAAGTAAATAAGTAAGTAAACAAATAAGCAAACATGAAAGCAAACAACTAAGTAAGCAAGTAAGTAATTAAATAATTAAGTGAAAAGAAAAGTAAATACGTAAGTAAACAAGAAAGTAAGTAAGTAAGTAAGTAAGTAAGTAAGTAAGTAAGTAAGTAAGTAAGTAAGTAAGTAAGTAAGTAAGTAAAGTAAGTAATGAAGTAATAAACAAGTATGTAAATAAAAAGGTAAGTAAATAAAAATGTAAGTAAATAAGTTATTAAACAATAAAGTAAATAAGTAACTAAGTAAATGAAGGCGCACTAGACATATTTTGTTAGACCCATACTTTACTTGTATAGACCAACTGACACTCTCTGGCTGATGTGGTCAGTATCACACCGACTGTATTTACTTCCCAAGACATTTCCTGGCACATATCGTAGGCTGGGTCTACTTGGGAGCCCGTGTCCAGTTTAAAATTGGCACCCATCCCAATGCGGAAAGAACCTTGACCCCCTGAGACGACAGGTGAATGTCTGGTAAATTATTTCTGCTGTGTTCCTTTCTCTCGGTGTTGGGCTGAAACACTGATACAAAACCCGTGAAGGAAACACTGCCTACCTGGGCCTAATTTCAACCAGTCTTTACGTGTTGTGGATAACCATGACCTGGTTACATACTAATATCATTATCATCATCATGTGCCATGAAGATAAGCGTGAGGTGTCAGGTTTCGCCATCTCACGCGATTACCAGTCAACTGAGAATTTTTGTCTCGATTATGCCATGGGGTCAAGCCATTCAGATATGTACTTCTCTGCTTTCCACTTCCGGTAAAATGGCGACGACGTGACGCATTTATTCTTCTGGATGACGCTGTTTTAGTGTTTTTCCTGTGGATTATGTGGTGTTATTTCGTTTTCGTTTATTGGAAATGTTCAAAAGAAGCCACGGAAGGCAGGTGGTGGATGAAATTTTGAGGGCAGCCGACAGATATTTGTTGGTTATGGTCTCAAGTTTCACGACGGCAGGCAGAGAAGCTCTTCTCGAGTCAATGGTTGCGGTCATCCGACCAGTACGGTCACTGCCATAGAGGAAAGCAACGGCAAACTACCTCTTTAAAAGTGCCTAGTACATTATGATTCGCTTAAAGACTGATCACCGCAAGACAAGGACAGAGACGTTAAAATTAGCAACATGGAATGTTAGGATGTTAAACGACGACGAAAAATTAGAGAACATAAAACAAGAAATTGAAAGAGAAAAAATTAATATTTTAGGGATGTGTGAAACGAGATGGACAGGAGCAAGCATCAAGATAAATGACGATTTTAAGATTATTTATTCTGGAGGTGAAGATCGACAAAGGGGAGTGGCAATTATTTTGGACCGGACAACATCAAAATCTGTTCAAGGATAATGGCCCTGTCGGACAGAGTTCTACTAGTTAAATTAAGTGGCAGACCTTTTAGCATAAATATTATTCAAGTATATGCCCCAACAGGAGAATCCAGTGAAGATAGTGCAGAGGAATTTTATAATGACATAGAGTAATGACATAGAGCCTTAAAGAAATGTAAAAATTCAGAAATAAATATCATAATAGGGAACTTCAATGCAAATGTAGGAAATCAAGGGGATAGATACACAATAGGAAACTATGGTTTAGGAGAGAGAAATGAAAGAGGATACAGACTCGTAGAGTGGGCAAAAAAAAACAACAAGGAAATGATTGTAGGAAACACCTGGTTTAAGCAACACCCTAGAAGATTATGGACCTGGAGGAGTCCTAATAGCAGGATTAGAAACCAAATTGACTACATTCTGATTAGCAGAAGATTTAGAAACACTCTAACAATAGCAAAAACAGTTCTCAGTGCTGATTGTTATAGTGACCACAGATTACTCACAGGAACATTGAGGATAAAGTTGAAGAAAGTCAAGTGTATAACAGGAAACACTAATTATGATTTGTGTACATTGAGTAATGACAAGGAAATAAAAACAATTTCAACATAGAAGTACAGAACATAATTGATATATTGTCTGAACTAGAGATCCTATTCCAGGGTGTGGATGATCAATGGGAAACGTTGAAGAATTAAATCAGTTTGGCTGCAGAATCAACTATTCCAAAATTAAAGAAGGTGGGTCGTAAGAAATGGATGACTGAAGAAATTTTACACCTAATGGAAACAAGAAGACTCAATAAAAATAATCCTGCCAAATATGAAGAAATTCACAGACAAGTCAGAATATTATGTAAGGAGGCAAAAGAAGCATGGCTTGAGGAAAAGTGCTTAGAAATTGAAAACCAACACAACAGTCAAAATACCAAATTAGTGCACAAACGAATTCATGAACTTACTAATAAAAGAACAAGTACATCAACAGGCTGTCTAAAAACTAAAGATGGCAAAATCATAATAGAAAAAGATCAGATTCTACTTGTATGGACATATTATGTGAAACACCTTTATGATGATAACAGAGAGGAACAGTATGATATTAGATTTAATAATGAAGGCCCGCCAATTTTGGAGGTGGAGGTTCGAAATGTTCTTATGCATACGAAAGCTAGCAAGCCCCCCCCCCCCCCCCCCGTGCAGATAACATCACAACAGAAATGATTAACGCTTTAGAAGAACTTGGACTAGAGCAAGTCACCATACTGCTGAACATATTATATGATACTGGAGATATACCTTCTGAATTATGCATCTACGTATGTATTGCAATCCCAAAGAAATCAGGAACCCTGGAATGTGATCAACATAGAACAATTAGTATAATGAGTCACATCACAAAGATTTTGCTACGAATTATCATGCAAAGAGTGAGGAAGAAAATACAACCTGGAATAGGGGAAGAACAATGTGGGTTTGTAGAAGGAAAGGGTACAGTAAATGCTGTGTATATGCTGCGAGCAGTTATTGAACGTGCTATAGAAGTAAACAAGGATATACACCTTTGCTTATTGACTACACAAATGCTTTTGATAGAATTAACCATGTCAACATGGTAGATATGTTTGCAGATCTACAAATTGATGGGAAAGACATTAGACTTATAAAAAAACATATATTGGAAACAACAAGCTGCCATAAGGATTGATAATGAAGTGGGATAATATCAGACTATCAAGAGAGGTGTTAGGCAGGGATTTGTGATGTCTTCAGATCTTGTTTCCCTTTACAGTGAAATATTTTCAGAAATGTAGAGGATATAAATGGAATCAGCATTGGAGGACGAAACATCAATAACATTAGATATGCAGATGATACAGTATTGATTGCAGACAATGCGCGGGATCTGCAATAATTAGTGGATGTGGTTGTTGTACACAGTGAGCAGCTGGGGTTAGAATTAAATTGTAAAAAGACACAGGATATGGTCGTCACTAGGAAGAACGAAGTGCCACAATGTAATATACAAGTAAATGGAAATATTCTTCAACAAGTGAATCGATACAATTATCTCGGAACAGTCATAACATCTGATGGGAGATGCCTTGAAGAGATTAGAACAAGAATCGCCATGGCGAAAGTAGCCTTTAGCAAGATGAAAAACATTTTGACCAATAAAAATATGTCAATTGAAACGAGAAAAACAATGATGAGAGGATACATAGAGCCTGTTCCTTTGTGTGGATGTGAAACGTGGACAATGAGCAGTCAAGCCGAAAAAAATCTGATGATTTCAGAAATGTGGTTTCTGAGGAAAATGCAAAGAATACCATGGACAGACAGAAAAACCAATGACCAAGTACTACGGGCTTCAAATGAAAATCGTAAATTGATTAGAGAAATTAGACGTAGACAGTCAAATTATTTTGGACATATTATGAGAAGAAATGGATTGGAGAACTTAGTGACAACTGGCAAGATCGAAGGGAACAGACCAAGAGGAAGACCGAGAGGAATATACCTGGATGGCTTGGCCACTTGGCATGGACGAGACAGGAACACTGAGCTTATCTATGACACTGGTGATCGAGTGAAATGGCGAGTCATGGCCGCCCACGTTTTCCGGCATGGCACACGATTGATTGATTGATTGCCTTCCACTTTGTTTATTCCCATCACTCTTGTCAGTTTTCACAAAGTTCTTAAGTTTATTTCTTTTCATAAAGTGCCACCATATCTTAACTGTCTACGTCTAATTTCTACAATCAGTTTATGGTTTACTTTTGTTTCTTGTAGGACTTGTTCATTGGTTTTTGCATTCTTTGCATTATGTTACAATAGACACGTTTTGGGCTCTTCCGGGTTGTCTGCCAGAATGGTACTACACACAATTGTGGAACCTATATGACTATTCTCTTTTACCCTGTTCTGACGTCCCCTTGGACTTTGGACATATGTATGTTACTAATTAATACACTGTCTCCCTGGCCAGGAATTAGCAACTTTCTTCGTAATCCAGTATAATCTTACGAGTAACGTGACATGCGCGAGAATCGGTAGCGGTTCTCTCCACATCGGTAACTTACGGAGTATGTGAGCCGGTCGCTCAGAAAGCAATGACAAACTACTGAATGTTATCTTGCCAATAAATCAACAATCAGCTGAAGGATGCTGATGTTGACAGTGATGTCATGTAAAGGATATGCAAAAAAAAAAAATAATACACTCCCTTTTTTGACATTCACCAGACACAAGTGTTCAAACAAAGAACGATGATTTAATGTAAGCCCTTTTCAGACCATACCATATAACGTAACTAAAGATATAGAAATATATGTAATATCTTATAAGGTAGAAAAATATTCCAGCACGAATATTTCAGGTAGCCTCTCGAACTACTTCATCATAGGCTCTAGAGAAATATTGTCACTGTCTATATGGTCTGAGGAACAGATAACATCATCTGAATCTTGCAGGAATCCTCCTTAATAAAACGATCGCTGATCCAGGCCAATTCGCTCTGCTTCGTTCAAAGTTCTTCATAAAAGTTCAACGCAATAGTATTCAAGCTTATTTGACACAGCCTGGTAGCTCATGTGAACCATTCACCTAGGATATATGATCTACTGTGTGATACGTATGTAGACATACTGAATTCAGGAAAATAATGTTCAAGATTGCAATAGTAGATCACTCAAAAACCGAGCATCCCGAATAATCATCGAATCTAGTAATAATCTAATTGAAATTATAATCTGCACCAGTGGCCTTTTGTCCTCCGTTTCCGATGGAAAACTACCTGGCTTCGATCAGGAGCAGTAGAAAGGATAAAGGTAAACCCCGGTGACCTCTTTAAAATGGTAAGTGTTTATGTGTCTAGGCGTTTTGATGTGCTTTTTAGGAGATGATGGGTTTCTGATCCCGTGGTTTTCATGAAAGTCCCCCCCCCCCCTTTTTTGTTTGTTGGTAATGGATAGGAACCGACATCACAGCATTTGGGGCATTCCCATAAGCGCTCCATCATAATCCTCAGCAGCCAGCGAAGAGTTCCAACACCAATAGTACCAGTAGCAATCTGATTCTCGCCTTTCCTCTGAGCGTCGAGCGTCAGCCAGATCTCCTCGTCACTTCTCGCTGTCTCATTCTTGTCAGACCACGGTGATCCATTTGCTTCTCCGAGGTGTATACGTGCTCCCACAAGGCCGCACCACGACTGACTTGTCATGCATCAATACTCAACCAAGTTTTGCCGAGCCAGCCAGTCTGTCTGCCTGTTCATTCCCCAGCACACCAGCATGCCCCGGAGAAAAGATCCAGTCGATGCTTGCCACCCGTGACCTCCGAAGCGAAACAAGCCACTCGGCACGAAGCTTCCCTGTCCTCACCCTACTCAGCATGCTTTCTGAGTCAGTTACAATCACGATGTCTGTGTGTAACATATTCTCCATCCAGCGGAAAGCTGCACTGGCCGCCTTCACCTCCATTCTTACGCTAGATGTTGTGGTATCATATGCCAAGCTCTCCTGCACGAAACGTCGACCATTAACTTTTGATAAGAACCCCCAGGCGCTTCTACTGCCTCTCAACACCGAACCATCTGTGTAGATAATCACATCACCCGAGCGAGCATTATCCTGAATTAGTTGCTGGATTTCCACTTCCGTGGTCCCTGCTGGCCACTCGCTGCTCAATGTAATTATAACTCTGCACAAGTCCGACTGCTCCGCTGGCACTCTGACCCACGCCTCTCCTCGCCTATGTTCTCCTAGATGAACACCTGTCTGATCGTATCCTCCACCTGAGCCATCCATGTGTTGGTAATGGTTAGCTTAGGTTTACCCCCTTTCCCTTTTCAGTGGAGCAAGAGCCTTTTTGCGCAGGGATAGTAGATTCCCCAAACGCTACCAAATACCATTCGGCTAACATGTTCACCTGATCAAGTATTTCTGCCCCATTTTTCTAGCAGAAATGTTTGTAGGGCCTACGTCATGTGTATCTTCATCTGAGTCACTATGATAAACTCCTCTAGGCTTTAATAATCGTTTTCGAAGCCTGCCAAAGCCATGCGCTTCATAAGATAAGACTTCAATCTTACAGCATGAGTGGAATAATCTCACCTGGCTCTTTCTTGGCGGTGCGGAACTTCGTACGATATATTTATGCGGTCATTTCAAACGGCTTCAATAAGGTTTTCGAATTCATTTTCTAGGCATGGTGAACGTCGGGAGTAAATTTCGTATGCTGAGCCTCGAAGACACTGAGACTGTTATTTATCCAGACCAACTGCAGTACCCATAGCCGAGAACACATGCAGGTAATCGTCAATGCTTGCCTGTTTCTCATCAAAAGATGTTTAGGAGAACGTCATTGACAGGTATGCACTACCGAAAAAGATCTGGGATCTGGGCGATGGAGATCCTCCGACTGCTCCTGTACTCTCTCTAGAAGTCTGAGCTTTGGCCTCTAATTCTTTCATTCGGAATTTGTGCTCCAACTTCCTGCTCCATGGCAAGTTTCTTAGCTTCCTGTTTGATGGCAGGCTTCTTGGCTTCCTGTTCCATTGTCCACCCTTCACATCCATACAAAATTACGTGTTGTATGTAACACTTCATCACTCGTTATCTCGCTGCAATTGACATCTTGTTATAGGTCAGTATGATTTCCATCTTGCAAAAGGCTACATATGCCACAGTGAGTCGTGTTCCTAATATTCCTCTTCTTAGATGTGATGTTCCAGTTCTTGTCTTGCACACCCGGTTGGTGTTTGAACTTTGCGAGGGGAAGGAGAACTCTGACATATAGTTCCCATAGAAATGGTCAACAAATTAGAGAAAGCTTGGAAGCATTAGAGATGGGGTTTATCGGACGAATGTTGCGAATTCCTTGGACTGTCAGAGTAACTAATAATGATTGCCTGGGTGAGTATAAAGAATCTAGAACTTTATATACATCTATAAGAAAGAGACAAAGTGCATTCTTTGGTCATCTGATGAGAAGAGAGACATTGGAGAATGTCGTGGCAACTGGAAGGTCAGTAGAAGAATATGTAGAGGCAGGCCAAGATACATGTTTCTGGATCACCTGAGACGGTAGCATGGAGGAAAATCCTTTATGTTATCTCCAGACATGCAACCTTTTCTACCTCTTTCGCACTTGCCTACAATATTACCCTCAAGTATGGTTGTTAATAGCGTTATGTGATGGCTCTGGGGTGATACGTTGTGAGGTCCCATTCTCTTCCACGATGGCCACTCATGTTCTCTCAGAGTGCCTCACAATCTACTGTTACGACTTCCAATCCTTGTTCTTCCTCTTTGTATTCTGTCTCTTCTTCTTGTACATTCCCTGTAGTGGTGCCGATCATGTCTGCCCCAGCCTCCTGTCTCGTGTACTGACAATGTTTTCTGATACCGATATTCTTTCATGCCACAATGTCACTGTTCAACGTATTCTCTCTTGTGGCCTGCCCCGGCTTCGATGTGTGTAGGGGATGTCTGAGGGATGTGTGTATGTGTTTGGGGATGGGTGTGGCTAATGTATATATGGAGGGGGAGGTGTGTATGGTGTGAGAGATGTGTGTGTGGGTGGGAGATGTGTGTGTGTGTTTGGGTAGGAGATGTGTGTGGGAGTATGGGAGAAGTGTGTGTGTGAGTGGAGGATGTGTGGGGTGTGTGTGTGGGGAGATGTGTGCGGGTGGAGGATGTGTGTGGTGGGGATATTGAGTGGGTGGTTGGGGAGGTGTATGGGTGGGTGGATGGATGTGTGTATGGATGGGGTGTGTATGGATGGGGAATATGTGGGTGGGTGAGGGATGTGTGGGAAGGGGATGTGTGTTTCGGTTGGATTTGTTTCGTGGGTAGTGGTATGTGTAGGTGTTGGCTGGTGAGGGATGTGTGGGTGTTGGTAGATGTGGGATATGTGTGTGGGTGGGTGTGTTGGGGCGTGTATAGGGGGACTGGAGGATGTGTGTATGCGTGGGAGATGTGTGTGTGAGTGGTGATGTATGTGTGGTTTGTGGACTGTGTGGATGGATGTGAAATGTGTGGGTGGGTGGGAAAATGTGTGTGGGGATGTGTGTATGTGGATGGGAAGATTTGTGGGTATGGGTGGGTGATGTGTGAGTGGGTGAGGGATGTGTGTGTGGGAGGGGTATGTGTGTGTGGTTGGGGTTGTGTGATTGGGTGGGCGGAGCATGTGTGTGTGGGCGAGTTTTGTGGGTTGGGGTATGTGTGAGTGGCAAGTTTTGTGTGGGTGGGGATGTTTGTGTGGGTGGGTGCGTGATGTCTGTGTTTGTGAGGGGATGTATGAGTGGGTGGAGGGATGTGTTGTGGGTGGGGTGTGGGTATGGGTGGGTTATGTGTGAGTGGGTGAGGGATGTGTGAGTGGGTGAGGGATATGTGTGTGGGTTGGTGCGGGATGTCTGTGTTGGAGGGGGGATGTGCCACATAACATGATAATATGCATTGTTTATGCTTATAACATTCATTTGACAATTTGTTTTTTCCTACGTGAATGTATCATGTACTGTTGATGAACGAAAGATGAGTGACTGAAAGGGCCGAATGTAAGACCAGCCTACGTGCCCAATTTGTAACCCTTTTAAAATAAAGTTCAATTCAATTCAATTCAATTCTCTTCCACTACAATTTTCCCGTTGTCGCTATGTATTCCAGCTAGCATCTTCTGATGGCATGCCTAAAGAATGTGGACTTTTATGTTCTGATGCCAAAACATCACTCACATGTGATTGTAATGGATTCACATAGACCGCTGGACAGGGAGAAGACAGGTATGCTACAAACATGGCATACCTCAAAAAAAAAAAAAAAAAATAAGATAGGGAGCGTCCATTTGACCTTCTTCCCAAATAATGCTGGTGGATTGGGAAATGAACAGGCGGACACATTGGCTGGGTTTCTATCGCTAGGTGGCGTATTGGTGAGCGTATTGGTGCACGATAAGGCATATATGATAAAAGCCCTTGGAAATGTGTGTATATTGTGGAAGATTAGATACATCATCAATGCGTGGAGAGAATGGTGCGGCAGGGAATGATCACAGGATGTGGTCGAAACTCAGTTCACAGAGGAAAGGTTAGACGGACACATAATTAAATTACAAGTGGTACACTTATGATTGGAATTCTTCGCTGGTTGTTAAAGGTGAGAACGAAGCACGATTGGAGTATCCCAGGTGATGCGATGTCTGTTCTTGATTCAGCTCAACCCAACTATTTTGATTCGTGTCTCCAGTTTAAAACACAACAGATACATTTATCTCTTATGATTTACTTATGTGTGTAGCCTAATAAACGGAATACAAATATGATTAAAACTGTGCCAACATTTAGTAACTGGTTTATTGTGTGTATACACTGTAACAGATATTCGTGATATCCTACCTGTAGAGTCATGCTTGTGTCCAGCCCAAATACCTGTGACAGGACTCCCTGCAACGCCTGGGCTGTTTTAGAAATCTGGCTAAGTTCCTCTGTGTCATGTTCCTCGTCGTAAAACAGAAGAACATCCCTGCTGTTGGAGACACACACTGAATCTTCAGAGACACTCCCAGTACACTGGCCGTATTGCAGTTTAAACAGTTCTTGGAAGACCAATTTAGCATCACAACTCTGAATCTTCAGTCTGGTTTCCGCAGTACGCAATAGCACCTCTCGCCTTAAATTAATCATCTCGGGAGCTTCCCATATTCTGGAGTTGGCGATATTAGGTCCAATGCTGATCATATTCAGAAAGGCAAACGCTTTTTCAGTTTCATTTAGCTCTAGATAACTGCGAAGCCCAGCTTTGATAACCTCAGAGTCTTCAAGTTGACTATCACTCAAAGCGAATACTTGCTCCAAGAATTTAACAACGCCATTATGATTTTTAACCAGCTCAAACAACCGCAACAATTTTTTATCTCTTGAAAGTGATGGCGATTCTGCCTCTAATCTGCTTTTCATGGTCCGAAAAGATCGCCAGATTTCAGTTGCACTGTTTTGCAGCTGAGGACAGGTTGAAGCGACCTTCACAGCCAAGCTGATTGCCTTTGTCAGCTTTCCTTCTGCTTCGGGATTATTCATAAGCAAGTAGCAGAGACCTGCCTGTTCATAAGCATTGATCACAGTTACAAGATGTCCTTCACCGACACTGTTGGTTAATTGATTAAACCTGTTCACAGCATCTTGATATCGTCCTGCCAGTTTGTACAGATATCCAAGGTCACAGATTGCAGGTAAATTTCGATCATGTGACAACTTAATTGCCTCCAAGTATTCTCGCTCTGCTCTGTTGAAGTTTTCGTTAGGTAAAGTTATCCTAGGCTTGTTCACAGGGGGGTACCTGCAATCCCTTTCTTGAATAGGAAGTGCCGGTCTTCCCCTTGGACGCGCGACTCCTCTTGCAGGGTTTTGCTGTGACCTGGGAGTTTGTGTCCTGGGATTTTGTGTTTTGGCTGCCGCTACAGCCATCCATGCATAGCAGAGACCCAGCTGATGATGTGTTGTGGTGTGTTTCCTTATTCGAAGACATCTCTCCAACACTTCAGCTGCTCTGTCCAGCTGATTCAACGTCCGTAGCAATTTCCCACAGTTTGTTAACACCCATGTGCTAGTGTTTCCAAGTTTTAAAGCTTCATCGCACATACCAATCTGAGTTTTTCCCCTAAATATCCTTTCAATATCATTCTCCTGGGTGTTGAACACTGTTGTGTAGTGCACGGCTAGTTCAGAAAGAGCAGGGCCGCGAAGTTTGCCTGGATCATTTATGTAAACATCAGTTAAATACTTAGCTGCATTTTCCACACATGCTTGTATCGTAAGTCCTTCGGGCATCCCAGTGTATATATTAGGATGGGTGCATCTTCTGTATGCCAACCCCAGCCGGAGCTTCCAATAGAGCTTGTCTACATTGCTGCCGATAATCTCTTCAAACAAACGTATAGCATTAAACATGTTGACTGATCCCCCAACTCTACTGTAGCAATAAGCTAATTCTGCTTTAGCTGTCGCAAGACGCTCCAGGAAACTAGGTAACATCTTCATTACCCGCAGTCTTGAGCCACAGTTCAAAGCCTCTTGTTGTCTGCCCGACCTCCATCTCAGAAACATACAATTCCCGATAGATATAACATTTCCCCATTGTGTCATAGTGATAACCGAGTCGTTAATCTCTTCAGCTTTGGCAAAGTGAACCAACTTGATATACACCCAGGTCTTAACATTCAGTTTGAAGACGGTCTCCTCCAGACAGACATCGTCTGCATCGACCTCATCCTGTAAATTCTCAAGCAAATCGAGAAGTCTCTCTTGTGTGAGACCGGGAATATCCAAACCCGTCATACTGGGAATTCCCTCCATTTGAGATTTCAAATAATCCTCTGTATTCTGCATAGCGGTTAAGTCGGACATTTCTTTTTTAAGTCTTTCCCTATATAGATAAAATTGGTATAACAATAAAAAAGCAATAACACTGATCGTAATTAACTTGTTAAGATAGCAATATTTTAGCGTGATTACGGGAGTCGAGGTAGCGTAGTGACTAGACGCTTGCGTGCCTACCCAATTGTTCGTGGGTATACGAAAACAACACATCGGGAATAAAGAGGGCAATTATAAACAAATAAAGCTAGAAGTTCGGCAGGGACGGTTTTTTTTTTTGGTCATCGAATGTCTTCTATCTAACTATAGTTATTCAACAGATCATCCTCATTGTACATCGAAGCATTCAGTCCACAAGTGCTCGGATCCCCTTCTCAGAAAATCGTTTAGCTGCGAACGACGCCAGTTCTGTGTTGGTTTATCAATCTTCTTTGGCTTCCTGCGTAGTGTTCTTGTTTGGCCACACCTCTTTTAACTTGCTGTTATCGCAGTCTGATAAAGGTTGTAGATTCACACTTGATTCTCCCAAACGTCTTACTTCTTGTAGAGCATTCAATGTATAAATGGTTTGTATGCCCTCCACAGTAGCCTTACTTACAAGCCTGTCAGCCTGCTCATTTCCTTGAACACCCGCATGCCCTGGCACGACAATGAAACTAACCCAGTGTTTCCCAACCTTTTTTGTGCCATGCCCCACTTAAGCCTTTCTAAAATTCATATTGCCCCCCTCCCCCCGCCCCACGCCCCCCTCAACATATACATTATTTTTAATATTCAAAAATTGAAATGCTCACTAAAGAAACTTGAATGATAGGTTTTAGGAAGAAATCACTAGGAAATTATTGAGCAAACACAGTAAGTAAATTTTCAAAACATATTATGGAGAACTGAAATTCAAGTACAAAATAATTTTAATGAAAGATTTTTCTATATTATTTTAATTATTAGTAATTATTTATTATTTAAATTTAGTGAGATCCTTGCGCTTGATGCTTGCTGAAAAGAGATCTTATGTCAGGTTCCAATTTAGTTAACTTCAGTCTCAAGTCTCCCCGTTTTGTTATATTCAGCCGATTTCTTCCATTTTCGAATTGCCCCCCTTAACAGTCAAATTGCCCCCCTGTGGGGCGTGGGCCCCACGTTGGGAAACACTGAACTAACCTATGCCAGCCGTGACCGCCCCAGAGACACCAACAAATGTATTCGGATCCAACTCATCTCTATCTTCCTGAGGATACTTATTGAGTCACTAATGAAGCATGCCGGAGCGAAGGTCTGTGTCTCGAGCCATATTATTGCTTTACTTACTTCTCTCTATAGCGAAGTAATAATAATATAGATCTATGAGAAGAAAGGAATACTAATCGGAGGTTACAATATAAACAGTATACTACCTGCATATGACATAGATGACATGCAATCAATCTACAACATTTGTTGGACATTGTAGTAATAGAGCGTGCAAAGAGAGGACTCTACTTGAATATCAAGAAAACAGTAACAATGGTGATATTCAAATAAATAAATAAATAAATAAATGTTGACACTAATGAAACTATAAAATTATATACAAACAATAAGAAAGAGACTAAAGGGCCTTTCTTTGGTCAAGTGATGAGAAAAGAGGCATTGGGGAACATCGTGACAACTGGAAAGATCAAGGGGAAGAGATTGATTGATTGATTGATTGATTGATTTAGGAATCGACATCACAGCATTTGGGGCATTCCCATAAGTGCTCCGTCCCCATCCTCAGCAGCCAACACTAATAGTACCAGTAGCAATCTGATTATAAGTCCGTCTCGCCTTTCTTTTGAGCGTTGAGCGTCGGCCAGATCCCTTCGTCACTCCTCGTTGTCTCATTCTTGCCAGACCATGGTAATCCATTTGCTCCTACGAGGTGTGCACGTGCTCCCACAAGGCCGCAACCACGTCTGCCTTGTCATGTATCAATACTCCACCAAATTCTGCAGAGCCAGCCAATTTGTCCGCCTGTTCATTTCCCAGCACACCAGCATGCCCCGGAGAAAAGATCCAGGCGATGCTTGTCACCCGTGACCTCCGAAGCGAAGCAAGCCACTCCGCACGAAGTCTGCCCGTCCTCACCCTCGTCAGCATGCTTTCTGAGTCAGTTACAATCACGATGTGTGTGTGTGTCGTATTCTCCATCCAGCGGAGAGCCGCAGTGACTGCCTCCACTTCCATTCTTAAGCTGGATGTTGTGGTATCATATGCCAGGCTCTCCTGCCCCAAACATCGACCATTAGCTTTGGCTATGAAACCCCAGCCACTTCTCTCACCTCTTGACACCGAACCATCTGTGTAGATAATCACATCACTCGAGTGAGCATTGTCCTGAATTAGTTGCTGGATTTCCACTTCCGTGGTCCCTGCTGGCCATTCCCTGCACTCCCGGCTTAATGTGATTATAACTCTGCACAAGTCTGACTGCTCCGCTGGCACTCTGACCCACTCCTCTCCACGCCTAATGTTCTCCAAGGGGCACACCTGTCTGATCGTATCCTCCGCCTGAGCCATCCATGATTTCCCTCTTATCAGTCGCTGACCCTTAACTGCGTCCAGCGCCTCATGCAGTGGGTGGTCTGTGTCTGCAGCTACTCTGAGGTATGCCTTCGCCTGCATCACCTTGAGCCTACCAGCAACAGTCGGCAGACCAAGGATGTAACGCATACACACTACTGGGGTGTCTCTAGTGCATCCCAGAATGACCCGCATAGCTTCGTTCTGTATGCGCTCTAACTTCACCAGCTGACTCTCTGAGACAGTGAGCAGACCTAATCCATAATCAATTACTGAGAGGATCAAGTGCTTTTATAGTGTGAAAAGCATTCTCTGCTCTATGTCCATTGCTGCCATAGTTTTAAGTGCATTGAGTCCCTTTTGAGTTCTTGTCACGACCGTCTCCACATGGTCCTTGAAGGATAGGCTCCTGTCAAATGTGATCCCCAGATACTTCAGTTTGTTCTCTCTGCTGACATTTCTACCATCTATCGCGAGGTTTGGGACATCAGCTCTTACAATCCTGTTGTCCAGAGAGCACCACAAAACAGCCGCCTTTTCCGGGTGGATGACAGCACTCATTTCTTTGCACCAGTCAATCACTTCATCTACTGTCACCTGTAACTCCTGGGCTGTTTGCTCGCTATCTCTCCCCTGCCTATATGCAAGAATATCATCTGCAAATGTTAGTATTCTTCCAAACCCTGGTGCTTCTAGGTTTGCAATCTTGCTCGTATACACATTAAAGAGCACTGGTGAGACTGCAGATCCCTGTGGCAGTCCCGGGGTTAACATATGTGGCTCTGAGGTCCATGCGCCTAGACGGAGAGCAACCCGACGAGAGTGCAGGACGGCTGCTATCCAGTTCACCAACCAGGGATTGACCCCCTTCTCCATCAGTGCGGTCATCAAAATATCATATCGAACTCTATTGTACGCATCCTCGAGATCAAGCGCTACCGCCATCGTTGCCTGTCTACTCTGAAACCCCTCATAAACATCAAAGGCAAAAGTGGCTGCATTAGACCAGGTATCTTTTCCTGGCCTGTAGCTCCCCAGGCCTCTTGGAAGAAGCTTCCCCAAGGGGAAGAGAGGCAGAGGCAAACCAAGGGAAATGATGCGGGGTGGACTAATACACTAGCGTGGAGGAATATCATCAGCAGAGTTGATCCAAAACATCAAGCACCGATCTGTGGAGAGACATGAACGCTTTGCCAGCTGGCATGGCACTTGATGATGTTGATGGCCAGTGCCTGCTCCGGACATGGCGCCCGAAGAATAGAGCCCGACAGGGAATGTGTTTTGAAACTGAAGTTGAAAGGAATAGCCAGGGAAGGTTAACCCGGTCAACAAATGCCCGCAGAAGTCGGATGTGTCGGCCTAACGGCGCAAGAACGCAGCTCTGCTGTAAACAGCCACACCGCAATCACATCCGAAAAAGAAAAAAAAACTCCGGATGAACGATGAAGAAGAAGAAGAAGAAGAAGAAGAAGAAGAAGAAGAAGAAGAAGAAGAAGAAGAAGAAGAAGAAGAATTAAATAACAGAAGAAACAGCTAAAGAACGCCAAATAAAATATGAAAAACTCAATACTCACAACTATTCAATGCTTGCGTCTAACTCAAATGTAAACAATGAACCAAGATATCAAAACGAGTGTATAGATTTAAAACTGCCAGCACTAATACTTGCTAACCTAAATACTTCTTAGAACGGGCACGCCTAAAATCAATGAATAGAAAGGTGAAATAGCATACCGTATGCCGTTGCTTACAAAATACAACTGAAACTGAAAGTTAAATACGAGACTCTAAAAGTAATTCATTTACCTAAGTGCTTCTGATGAATGAACGAGCATAAAGGATAGTGAAAAAGCGAAGATAATAATAGACTACATCAACATTAACATCATCTGCCTTTCGTCTCCCAATGGAGCATAGGCCATAGGCCAACACGCACCAAGCACTTTTGTAGACTAGTTCATGAATGGTTAGATTTTGCAGCTGCAGTATTTTATATTCTGAGGCAGACAGTCAGTCAATTGCTCGCCTAACCCCAACCCTACTTAATTGACTCTTATAACATTTATGATAGTTTACAGTGTTATTATTCTTTGATTCCCTTTTGGGCCTTTGTTAGACACTTGTAATACACCATCTACTGGTGTGTATTGCCGGTAATTGAGGGGCGTGGCGGCTACAAGTCTTCATCAGCACACAAATACACAGAACATAACATATAAGCACGGAGAGGAGACTACAGTGACTACATTAAGGCACA
Organism: Cepaea nemoralis; assembly: GCA_014155875.1. Lineage (NCBI taxonomy): Eukaryota > Metazoa > Mollusca > Gastropoda > Stylommatophora > Helicidae > Cepaea > Cepaea nemoralis. Next base: position 152,009 of record JACEFZ010015853.1, read on the forward strand.
GTAACTAAATGAGAAGAATGGGAAGAAGAAACACACGAAAACAATGAAATGTAAATTAAAAAAAAAAAAAGAACAAAATGTGCTACGTATCTCAAATTGGAGTACCCGTTTAGCCCCCCGATCAGGGTTACGTGAAGCCATGGATGCAGGTGGTGGATGAAGTTGAGGAGCAGCCGACAGATAGTTGTGGATTATGGTCTCCAGCTTCACGACGGTAGGCTGAGGATCTCCTTTTTTTGGGAGACAATGGCTACGGTCATCGACCAGTATGGTCACTGCTAGGAAGGAAAGCAATGGCAAACTACCTTCTTTACACATGCCAAGAATATCATGTACCGCAGGCTTATAGATCATGGATTGGCCACATGGCATGGTCGAGACAGGAACACGGAACTGATCCACGACTCTGGTGATCGAGTGAGATGGCAGAACATGACCGCCCACGCTTACCAGCATGGCACATGATGGATGGATGGATGGATCTAAAAATCCCAAGCTGTGAAACTCTCGTCGCAACGTCCTTTGTTTTCGTAAATTGTGTTCTGTAAAGCTGCATTACTTCATTTTATTTTACATTATTTACATTTCTACAGCCTTACCACATTTCCACTAATCTTATTCAAAGTATTACTAATCACGGATCATTTCTCTATTATTTCATTTAACCAAACCATTAAGACCTTTTCTCCATTAAGTTTGCAAGTTGTCACTGTTTCCAAGCGCCATGATGTAAATTGTAAAATAGCAACGTTTCGACAGGTTGACTCCTGTCATCTTCGGGTTCTCTTACAAAACAACACAGCAAAGGACTTCTCTTAGGGCGATGAGGCGTAGTGGGTATATGGTAACAGAAGTTTCAGTAAAGGTCTTTATCCACGCTTTGTGGCCTTTGGATACATTGTAAAAGAATTTATTGTAAAGGTCCTTATCCACGCTTTGAGATCTCTGGATATCACCATCATCAAGTGCCCTGTCATCTGGCGTTTGCGTTCATGCCTCTCCAAAATCTCGGTCCTTGGTGTTCTGAATCAACTCTGTTGATGGTATTCCTCCATGCCACCGTCTCAATCCATCCAGCATCATTTCTCTTTGTCGGCCTCTGCCTTTCTTCCTCTCGATCTTTCCAGATGTCACGGTGTTCTTCAATGCCTCTCTTCTCATCACATGACCAAATAAAACTGTTTGTCTCTTTATTATTGTTGCATATAATGTTCCGGTTTCTTTAGCCTCTTTTAGGCAATCGTTTCTTTACGTAGTTAGTTACTTTGGCAGTCTAAGGAATTCGCAACATTCGTCTCAGAAACCAAATCTCTCTTGCTTCCAAATTCTTCCAAATTTTTTCATTTATATTCCAAGATTCAATGCAACACAGCAAATTCATGACAAAGCTCTATGGATATATGTTAAATGAAGTTACTGTAAAAAGCACCTTATCCACGCTTTGAGGCTTATGGGAATATGGTAAAATAAATGAAATAAATAAAATTAAAGGCCCGCGTCCCACTTTTTGAAGCGTATTTGGCATATGTTGCACGCTTTGTATTTTATCGACCAATCGGTACTCAAGCGCTGATGTATTCTGAATTTTATTTTCCGTGTTTGCTTCCCAAAACATATTCTGGTGCTCATTTTAGTCTGTGACTACTCGGAAACCCAGGTCAATTTAAAATAAAAATAGAAAACAATACCCTTAGAGAGGGCATCGAACGCATGGTCTCAAGGCAGGCAAGCAAGTATGCTAGTTACAGCGTCACCGCTCTAACACATATATACACGTATAGGTGTAAAGTTGTCCTTTTAAATACAGCAAACATTGTTTCAAAAATATCCAGCTTCCAGCGCATTCTGCATGTTGTTGCCACAACAAAGGATTAAGACACAGCAAGGTTTGTAGTTCAAACTCAACAACGATTAGCTAGGACACAGCAGGGTTTGTAGTTCAAACTCAACAACGATTAGCTAGGACACAGCAAGGTAAACTCACTCAACGACAATTAACTATGGCATAACAAGGTTAGCCCATCCAAAAAACAGTACAGACGTAGATTTAAGTTATAGTGTTAGTTTATTTAAATATAAGTTCAGGTAAAAAAAATATATTATTGCAATCAGATTAAATAAATGTCTAGATACATGTCAAAATGTCTAGATATATGTCAAGATTAAATAAATGTCTAGATATGTCAAATCATATACAATCAGAAAACCTGCTGCCTGGCTTCGTCTCTTCTTCACCACTTAGGTCCTTTTCTTATCTGCTGTTTTTCTTTCTTCTTCTTTTTCTTCCTCTTTGTCTTCATTCAGACATCAATTTTTCCGGCACGGATCATCACTGGATAATGTTTCTTTGTCTTCATTAGACGTCCACTATTTGTCTAGTTGGGTTGCGCATGTGAGCCAGTTGTATGTTCACTGTCTTGCACTTTATGGGAGGCCTAGTAAAACGGTCTCTGCCGCGTGCCTATAAACGAAGGTTAACATATGATCAAATATATTTAAACATTTTGCGTGTGTAAAAGTTAAGGTACCCATGCACGCTATGAAGCATTTCGTAATCTCTAAAGAAGACAAAGGGAGCTTTTCAAACGAAAGCTTTTAGAAAATCGTGGACCACGAAGGAGAAACATACTACCATTCTACAAGATGTGAATACTGAAGAAAACTGACTAAAAGACAACATCGTGCTTCGGAAGCTAAATTACCTTGGTTATATTAAATATCATTGTGAAGGATAGGAAAGCTGCTGGTCCAGATTACATGCTAGCAGAAACTGTTAAAACTAAGGAAAACACTTCAGTTGAATTACTGAACAAATTATTAAGCAGAATTTGGTAAACTGAAGAAATACATGCCAGCTAGAGAGAAAGATATCGGATAAAGCTGCCAAAGAAAGGGGAACCACAGGAGTGTGAAAATTATAGAGGCATAATGTTTCTATCAGTTCATTGGAAAGTATTCAACAAGATCATTTTAAAGACACTAAGAGATTCCACTGACAAACAACTAAGGGGTACGTGTAGAGTTTAGACCGAATATGTCATGTACTGATCAGATAGTAATATTTCGCATAATAATAGGGCAAAGCATCGAATTAAACACCTCTTTATATTGAATGTGTAGACTATGAAAAGTCTTTGATAATACCGATATGGAATTTCCTTGAACATTTTTAGGCATGGTAGGATAACACAGAAAATGATTAACTTAATAAAGACAAAATGTAGAGACATAAGGTGCAGAGTCCTTCATGAGGGAAAACTAACAGAGGTATTCGAAATAAGAACAGTGTTGAGATAGTGATGCCTTTTGAGACCTAAGCTATTTTCACCGACTCCACTGTCAGAAATGGAATTCAATGGACTTTCATTCACACTTTCATTAATTAGTGCCTGCGCAAAGTGGAAGAACTAAAATGGTATGACAGAATCCTGTAAATATTGTATCTAGAAGGAACTTCAGTTTGACTCAATTGGGGAAAAAAAAAATTGAGGCAGACCTAAGAGAAACACGAAGAAGAGAAGCAGAGACATACATGAAATACCATGGGAGCCGCACGGGAAAGCTAAGGATAGGAGGGATTGGGGTAAGTGGGTTGAGGACGGAAGAAAAGGCGGAACTCCAGGAAGAAACGGCAGGACTCCAGGAAAAAGAGGCAGAGCTACAGGAATAAGAGGAAGGGTCCTGGAAGAAGAGGCAAGGGTCATGGAAGAAAAGGCGGGAGTCCCGGAAGAAGAGGCGGGACTACAGGAAGAAATGACAGGACTCCAGGAAGAAGAGGCAGGACTCCAGGAAGAAGTGGTAGGGGTCGACCATTACGAAGATGGATACATGAGTATCCGTGGCCAAGTGGTCAAGCCACCTGCCTTGCGCTCCGAAAGTTTTTGATTCGATTCCTTACTCTGCCATTCGGTTCACGAGAGCAATTGTTTCGGAGACTCCTAGGGGTCGTCGCCGGAGGTATGGAGTTCGTCCTTAGGGAGACGCTTTCGGCAGGCCGGCTTGTGGAAAGAGACCGAGCCATGTGGGATAAAACAGGCTGCAATGAAGTCAATCTTACGTCTTTAAACTCCCTTTTTAAATACAGCACAAGACACCTTGTGCACGAGGAGAGTGAACTAGCAAAGGAGCAAACAACTTGTTGGCGGCCTTTGGTGAATGCCACGCTCTGCAAAAGACCAACTACACGACGCTGACATAAAAAAAACAACAACGCAATATGTAATTGAATTATGTTAGTGTTACTAAAATTATGCAGTATTAAATGCAAACTGAGATAAAACAATCACACAAACCACCCCATTATAAATAATGACAATGGGACATGATAAAACGGTCATTTATGATGATACTGATATAAAAAAAGTGAAAGATAAAGATGGTCAAATAGCATACTTTACTTTACTTTACTTTACTTTACTTTACTTTACTTTACTTTATCCTATGTTTAATTTACTTTTACTTTACTCTGTTTTACATTACTTTACCTTTACCTTTATTTTGCTTTAATTAATTTTACTTTACTTTACTTTACTTTATTTTGCTTTACTTTACCTTTTCTTTAGTTTATCTTAATTTTTCTTTACTTCACTTTACTTTACTTTGCTTTAATGTTTTTGCATATCCTTTACAGGACATCGCTGTCAACATCAGTATCTTTCAGCTGATTGTTGATTTCTTGGCAAGATTAAGCTTAGTAGTTTGCCATTGCTTTCTGAGCTACCGTCTCCATACTCTCATAAGTCACTGGCGCGACTCGAACCGCTTCCAATTCTCGTGCGCTCACGTCAACCACGAGAGTATTCGGGGTTACGGAGAAAGCTGCTAACCCCTCGACCAGGGAGACCGGTTTATTTTGCTTTACTTTACATAATTTCCCTTTTTTTTTTTTACTTTACTTTGATTTACTTTATTTTGTATTACTTTATTTTACTTTTACTTTATTTTAGTTAATCTTACATTACCTTGCCTTACTTCTTATATATAAATTAAACCAAAAAAAACAAAAACTCAATTGCTTAATGTCAATGGTTGATTTAAAACTAAAGCTTTTAATATTAAAAGAATTTAATAAAAAAATAAATAAATACATTTAATGCCATTGATGCATGACAAATTAATACTTCTTAAAAATATATTAACTTTACAAATAAGGAAGGAGAAGAAGCAGAAGAGGTAGTAGTAGAAGAAGAACAGGACGAAGAAAGACAGAAAGAAATAAAGACAGACAGAAGAAAACGATTAAGAAGAAGATGAAGAAGAAATAGCACATTAATACTTTTGCACTTAATGAAACCTTTACGTATATTAATAAATAAACTAAAGCTTTTTCAATAAATTATTCTTCTACAGGGTGTTTGTAAAGTCTCGCTACACTTTGTATGTACAACAAATAAGAAAAATAAAGTTATCAAGAAATGTGCTCAACAGTCCATTGTAAAGTAATATGCAGCAAATGGCTGTCATCTGCTGGAGTTATTATTTGCACTCCAAACAAAATGGTGTTATCAACGGAATAAAGAATTATTTTGGTTGAACAAATGTTTCGAAATGGCTGTCGATTCGCACGGAAATAACAACAGACACGTTGCAGAAGGTATTTGACAATATGAAGAGACGTGTACAGTCATGTTTTGAAGCCAAAGACGAACATTTCCAACACCTGTTATAATGTATACTTAATTGGTACTTTCCAGCTTCCTCAAAATAGCGTTAGACCATAGCAGTGACTATTGTAACTAATTTAATGAATTTCTGAGCACATGTTTTGATGACGTCACAACTTTTAAATATTTTTTTTCAAATTTGTTCTACATACAAAGTGTAGTGAGACATTACAAACATCATGTATACAAAAGCAAAAGTTAACTACATCTTAACATAAATAAACTACAACAAATATTGCCACTTCTAAAGAAATGAAAATAAAGCTTCCATAAGTAATGACAGTTCTGCGTGAAAATATAAAGCCTTTTCTATTTACGAAAGTTAATTAGCTGCAAAGAATACCATGGACTACAAAAAAACCAAAGAGCAAGTTCTATTAGAGGGAGGTGAAAACCGTAAACTGATTTGAGAAATTAGATGTAGACAGTCAATATTTTGGGGACACGTTATGAGAAGAAATATTCTTGTGAACTTGGTAAAAACAGGCAAGATTGAGGAGAAAAGAATAAAGAAAACGCAGATAAGTAAATATCTGGATGGCTTGGCTTCGTGGCATGGTCGAGACAGGAACGCACAGCTGATCCATGACTCTGGCGATCGTGTGAGATGGCTTATCGGCATGATATATGATGGGAACGAGTTAGCTGCATTACATAACATTGCAGTCAACCCCAATATGCTTTGGCTGTTTGTGATCTACAAGGCAATTATGCGTTCAGTTTTGTGCCATTTAATTTAGAACTACCGACTCTCGTGCATATGTTAACTCATTTATTACCGTAGGATAATATATCGCCAAATACAATCTCCCATTTGGACAAAAGGACGATATATCGCCACACCAGTGTCATCATGTTATTTTTTGTTAGTTTGCTTGTTATATGTATCCCCCACAATTTAAATGTTCAGTGAACGGGAATTTACATGATAATATTTGTTCATTTGATTGTGTACTATGGTTGGTCCAACCATACTTTTTGTTTGACATTTAATCCGTTAAAATACAACACAAGGCGGTCTGCTTCCAAATCGCCTGCAGCTGATTTTAAAAAAAAACGGTATGTAAGATTGCGAATCCTGTTCTTTACCCATTCGTCACAAATGTTACATGAGAAAAGTAAAGCATTTATAACTAATGATACCTATACAATACAAATAAGGGAAAAGCAGATTTCACAAAGGACACTTCTTTATACAAAAAGAACGAAGAGTCTTTGACTTAATGATATTGTTTCAATAATAAAAAATTCTTCTTCTTCTTCTTCTTCTTCTTCTTCTTCTTCTTCTTCTTCTTCTTCTTCTTCTTCTTCTTCTTCTTCTTCTTCTTCTTCTTCTTCTTCTTCTTCTTCCTCTTCTTCTTCAGCGTTCCGAGCCATTGAGGTTCTTTGCTGCAGATACAAGCCAAATCCATTTGTCTCACTGGTTAACCTTCTCCTGCCAGTCGCTGATTCCAAGTGCTTGTAGGTCTGTATGTATATTATCTCTCCACTGTCTTCTTGGTCTACCTCGGGATCTACGGTCATTTATTTCTTGAGTGTAAGCGAGTTTTGTTTCCCAATTATCTTCCATTCTTTCTATATGCCCCAGCCATTGCAGTCTATTAGCCTTCATGATACCAGTGATTAGCGGGGACTTAAACAGATCATAAATGTCTTTGTTGCTTCTTCTTTTCCACTCTCCAGTTTGTGTATTCCTAATGAAAAATTAGCTTTTAATAATTAATGAAACCTCTACAGAAAGACAAATAAAAGATCAAAAGATTTAGAAAAGATATTTTAAACACTTATGAATAAAAACGAAGCCTCTTTGACGTAATAAAAATGACATTTCTTTATATATAAAAAAAGTTCTTTGGCTTAATCACGTTTAATTAAAATGTCAGTTATTTAAAAAAAAAAAAAAAAGACACAACCCTCTTTGATATAATTACAATGTTTCATTAAATTGCATTTCTTGATAAAATAAATAAGAGCAGATTTCACAAAGGACACAGTTCTTTATACAAAAAGAACGAAGCCACTTTGACTTAATGATATTGTTTCATTTATAAAAATTAGCTGTTATAAATAATGACACCTCTACAAAAGGAAATAAAAAAAAACATCAGCAGATTTAGAAAAGATATTTTAAACACTTCTGAATAAAATTTAAGCGTAATGAAAATGACTTTCTTTATATAAAAGAAACTTCTTTGGCTTAATCACGTTTAATTAAAATGACACTTCTTTAAAAAAAAACAAAAACAAAGAAACAACCTTCTTTGACTTAATTACAATGTTTCAATAAATTATATTTCTTGATGTAAATAAAAGACACTTAATGAAAATGTTTAATTACAATGTCATTTCTTCACATAAAAAAACTCTCGTTAACTTAATCACAGAATGTCATTAAAATGACACTTCTTTATATAAAACAATAAACTTTTAAAGTCAGTAACAGTGTTTCATTAAAACCTAAAGCTTTTTATAATTAATAACACATCTACAGGATAAAACACATTTTACATATGGTAGATATTTATAAAAATGAAATTTCTTTGGCTTTATATGAAAACAATTTCTTTTAAAATTGTATAAACAACGCTTCTCTCAATTAATGCAAGCGTTAAATGAAAATGCAAATCTTGTAAAATGTGTCGATATTACACATGAACAAAAGTAAGTAAGACATCAATGTTACACATAACAAATCAAAAAAAAAAAAAAAAAAAAAAAAAGAAAACAGACTGGTTTTCCACATGAGAAACAAAAGTAAATAACACACATCAAAATGTTACAAATGAAAAAAAAAACCAATGTTACTCATGGGACAAATATAAGTAAAACACACCAATGTTAGATATGAAAATAAAAAAATAAAAAGATAAGTAAAGCACACTATTGTTACACGTGAGAAAAAAAATAATAAGTAAAACATACCAATGTTACACATGAAAAAAAAAAAGATAAAGCACACAATTGTTACACATGAAACAAAATAAGTAAAACACACCAATGTTACACATGGAAAAAATAATAATTACAACACTAATATTACACAAGTCGGTCTCTCTGGCTGTGGGGTTACAACACTTTCTCTCTGTAATCCCGTTTATCACGCAGAGTCTCGTAGCGGGTGAGAGCTGGGAGTGGTTCGACCCCCGCTGGTGACTTGCGGGATAACTGAGCCGGCCGCTCAGAAAGCAATGGCAAACTACTGAGCGTAATCTTGCCAAGAGATCAACATACAGCTGAAAGATGCTGGTGTTGACGGCTAAGTCCTGTAAAGGATATTTTTTTTTTTTTTTTTTTTTTTTTTTTTTTTTTTTTTTTTTTTTTTTTTTTTTTTTTTTTTTTTTCCCGCGTTTCCATCCTGTTTCAGGATATTGCGGTCAACACCAGCATCTTTCAGCTGTATGTTGATTCCTAGGCTAGATTACGCTCATCAGCACGCCACGACTGTCTGAGCGACCGGCTTCATACTCTCATAAGTCACTTTTGCGATTCGAACCACTGCTAATTCTCGTCGCGTCACGTGACGAGAGTATTCGGGGTTAGCGGAGAAAGCTGCTAACCCCTCGGCCATGAAGCCGGCCTGTAAAGGATATGCTAAAAAAAAAAATAAAATATATTACACATGAAAAAGAAAAGTAAAACACACTTCTTCCCCAAATAATGACACATCTTGTTTAATCTATCTTCATTATTCTTCTCATAACCCATGCCGTGTAGCGTTGGTGATCATATCTGTCCACAGCCTTCTGTCTCTTGTGCTGCCAATCATTTCTGATAGCGATGTTTCTCCGTGTTAAACTATCCAGCTCCTGTTCTCTTGATCACCCCTGTCTCTCCCGCTGTGACGACACACCAACTCTTCACTTTTCATGATATTCTCAAATAATGTGGGCTGTCTGTCTTCATTCATTGGTAATAATTACGTGGTGAAGGAGTTACAAACGCAGTTAGCAATCCGGCAAACCGCGTTCGAAACACAGCTGCCGGAGATTTGGAAGCAGGCCGCCTTGTGCTAATTTTCATACAATGGTATGAGTTCCAGTCGTTCAGAAAGCAATGGCAAAATACCGAACGTAAACTTACCAAGAAAGCACAAACAACCGAAAAATGCTATGGCTGAGTGCTACGTCCTGTAAAGGATATGCATTTAACATTTTAATAATTATAATTGTTCAGAATCTCCACATATTTTCAGCGAACGAGATCCTTCACTCAATGATTCTGACATGAAATATGTGTCCATTATTATATTAAAATTTAGTGTAATGGTTATGGCGTTACACTGACAATGGTAAGATCGCGGTAGGACTAGTGTTCGATGCCAACGTCCGCTACGGGAGAGAAAGACTGACCACCCAATCCTCCAGTACTACGGTTAGTATTTTTGTTAAAGTTGTATATAAGGTTTATATTTTCATTAGCTTCTTTCAGGAAATTATTGTTATTGCCATATTCGCCTCATGAACCATATCTTCACTGCTAAACAAGCTATTCATCCTCATCCTCCTCATCATCATAATCATCATCATCTCCCACTTTTACCAACCGTCGTTGGGAGGAATAATTGGCGCTCCAGCGACCGTTGGGTGTTACTGGATAGTTTCATTCCGTGCAATTGTACAATGTCTTTGATTTTGTCAATCTACTTTCTTATCGGGTTTACTCTTGCTTCCGTAGCAGATCTTCTTTGATATAGAGCCAGTGCTGGTAACTGATGGTGTTGCACTCTAACAAGATGGCCAAACCATGTGATCGTCTGTCTTTCAGTGTATGAGGCACAAGGTGTTGATGCCACTGTCTGTCTGATAACATGATTTCGTATTCGGTCTCGGATAGCCAAGTTGGCAGCTTTCCTAATTTTGATAATTCACTTTCCATGATTTGCTGCCATCCAACGAAACAGGTTCTATATAGCACTTCAATACTATCTCTCTGAAATCCAGTTACACTGACATATTGCATAATATACTTTTCATTTTCTGTAATGCAATGTTTGCTGGACCTATTTTGCGCATAATTTTTATCACGCATTTTCCATGTGATGTAATTATTGCCTCTAAGCCAAAAATGATGCCAAACAAGGTGTGAATAAACCGATGTCAAGCAAAGTGTGAACACACGTATGTCAACCACGGTGTGAATACACAAATGTGAACCAAGGTGTGAACAAAATGTCAATGACAGCGTGAACAAAATATATCATTGACAGTGTGAAAAAAAAATATGTCAATGACAGTGTGAACAAATAATGTCACGCAAGGTGTGAAGAAAGAGATGTCACACAAGGTGTGACGAAAAAGACGTCAACAATGTGTAAACAATAAAGATGTCAACCAGGGTGTGAACGAAAATATGTCAATGACAGTGTGAAAAAACATACGCCAATGACAGTGTGAACACAAATATGTTAATGACAGCGTGAACAAAAATGTGTCAGTGACAATGTGAACAAAACTGAAACAATAACGGTGCGTACACAAGGATGACAATAACGATGTGAGACCAAATACACATCAATCACTGTGTGAACACAAATATAACAATCACAATTTGAAAAAAAAAAATGATATGGCAATCATGGTGGGAACAGAAATATACCACTTAGGTGTGAACAAAAGAATGTCAACCTTGGAGCGTACACACGTATGTAAATCACGCTGTGAACAAAGTCTTAGAGTAATGTATCAAGCCAGCAAAGTGGTATAGTGACACTGTGGTAAAGATGTACATTGTAAATCTTTAGGGCATAGCATGAGGATAAATACAGTTTTAAACCTAGTCACGAATGGCAATCTTAATGCAAATATTTGAGTAAAAGAAGTCAATTAATAAATATTTGATGGCCTGATCAAATGTTATAAAAAATCACCAAAAACACAGAAGTGATTCTAGACTACTGATGGTGTGACATGGCAAACCGTGATCTTAAGCCGTTACCGCAAGGTACGTGATGCTGGTGATAAGGTGACCAGGCAAAATCGTGATCACTAACGTTTACCAGCATGGCATAGGACGACGATGATGTTCATGTGTGTTAATATGTTGTTATGCATCTATGACTACAGATCATACATGAGCAGTTCTTCAATGCTGGCCAATAACAAACCGAAACAGTCGCATCAAGCCGGGAATATTATCCCGAACGAAGTTTTGGATGATGTCTCGAGCTAGAGAGCAATCCACATCACCGAGAGCACCAGCTGCATACTGGGCCCAGGTGCTGACAATCTGCTGCAGCCTCAAGCATTGGTAATGACTGAGGATGTCTGGGACCTGTGTTGCCTCCTGGCATGCGTCAATCACCAGAACCTTCCTTGATGCACTAACAGTTTTTGTCATATTTGGTATCATGGCCATCATCGCTTCAAACTCTGGACTCCTAAAGAAGAAACAACATGTACTGTGTGTCAACTAACTGATTTAATACTACTGGTCTGTTTACTTAACATACAGAATCACCAATGTTGATCACAGGAAGAGAACTAAACAAATCCTACTGAATTAAGAGGTGAGGAAACGACACTGGTGCTAAATAGGAAATACACCAAGAAACACTCTCTGGTCTTGAATCCACAAGGTAAGCGAAATGGCGGGAGACCTAAAAATTCATGGAGATGAGAATTACAGACAGAGATGAATAATACAGCGAGGACATGGAGCCAGCTGCAAGAGATAATAAAAGATAGGGCCATCTGGCGTGGTTTGGTCGAAGGTCAATATCCCAAAGAGGTATAAGGCCAGAAGAAGAAGACGATGATACTATTAGTTATCTTAATTCAGGTACAATATTCATTACAGACATTCAACAACCCGGAAAGAGTTGACGGTTTTTTGAATGACTGAAATCAAACTCTTGAATCCGATGTGTTGAAGTCAAAGTCTCATGAGCCCTGATTCTATGGAGCACAAATGAATATGCATCAGTGGCCACCAGATCGCTACAAAGAGCTGTAGATGCATTTGTTGCATGGGCAAATAGACGGTGTTTCAGCATAAACACTGACAAACGCAGCACAACTCTGTTTACTCTCTCTCCAAAATAAAAGGCAAGGATCATCCAGATAAATGGAATACCCGTAAGAGAAGATAATGACCCAACATACCTTGGAGTAACATTTGATGACAGGCTGACATGGATAAATTACATCATAAATGCTCTAGCAATAGACAGATTCTGTCACTAACAACTCATCCGTCCATGTAAGTATATTTATCCACCCATCTTGCTGCATGTTCATGTCTTCATTCCTAAATCAGTCATTGACCCTCGACCAACTCGTGCCTAGCCCTGTATAGTCCTGTTCATGATTGGTTGGATTATGTAATTAAAGTTTTGGGGCTGAGTGGTCTCGAGGTATGGTGTCCGCCTCGAGTGCTGGAGGTTCCAAGTTCAAACCACTGTGAGTACCGGGATTTTTTCACGTAGACTTATAGTAACAAAATTTCCCCTGATCTCTGGGAAGTAATATCGGACGCCCGTGTGTATTGTTGCGCTCGTAAAAAATCCCTTGGCAGTTGGAAATCGAAAAAGAGTAGCCAACCGGCGCTGCCAGGAGAACATTTTGAGTTACAAATGTACCCGGAGTATTTATAGGATCCTCGCCGGTGCTACGGAGTTCGTGCATTGAGCTGAGATTCTCCGGACTGAGGCTTGAGTTAGGAGTAGAACGGAACACTTATGGGTTACATCCGTGTGCCGTGATGTTGATCCGTCGGCTAAACTAAACTAAACTAAACTAAACTAGAAGAAAAATAGCCATCCTGAGAAATCTAAGTGGCACCACATGGGGAGCCAGTGGGATAATACTTAGCAAAGTTTATCAACAGAGGATTCGACCACACCTGGAATACGGGTCAACTGCGTGGTGTTCAGCATAAAAAACCACACTACAAGAGCTGGACAAGGTGCAAAATCAAGCACTTAGAGTCACTACAGGAGGGATGAGATCAACCCCTATAGTAGCAATGGAGAAAATGGGGAGGACACAAGCACTGAGAGAACGCAGGATACGAAAACGCTAATACATGCAGAAAAGTTCCCCAGTTTGCCAGGAAATCCTATGAAGAACAGATTTGAAAACTTAGCTATGGGGCTGTTGAAAAGAAGCAGTTTTATCCATCAGGCCAAACGATTCTGCAGATAAACTACCGATCTGCCCACAGTTGGTATCCCCCTGAAAACTATTCCAGAGCAAACTCCACGGAAAGATGAACATATACTATCACTACAAATCCAGACAAAAGTGAGAGGAATATTTGACAAGGAAGAACAAAACATTGTACAGCGAAAAACAGCCACTCTCAGCTTCCTTGATGACGAATACCCTCAGGACCTCTGGATCCGATTCTACACATATGGGTCAGCACAATATGATGTTCGAAATAGAGGAGCGGGAGTGTACATAGAATACCCAAATATGGTAAACAAAAATAGGGAGTTGAGTGGTCTCGAGGTATGGTGTCCGCCTCGAGTGCTGGGGGTCCCATGTTCAAGCCAATGTGATTGCCGGGATTGTCTTTTACTTCTAGTAACAAAATTTTGGGTAGTGAGATCGGACTCTCGTTTGTATTGGTTCGCACGTAAAAAATCCCTTTGAAGTTGGAAATCGAAAAAGATTAAAGGTGCTTCCCGAGCAAAATTTCGAATTAAAAATCTACCGAAACTATTTCAGGATCCTCGCCGGTGCTACGGAGTTCGTACACTGAGCTGAGATTCTACGGACTCAGGTTTGAGTTAGGAGTAAAACGGAGCATTTATGGGTTACACCCGTGTGCGTGATGTTGATCCGTCGACCAAACTAAACTAATACCCAAATAATACTAGGGACTCGGCCAGAGTACCATCAGGAAAGTACTGCAATAACTTTTTTTTTTTTTTTTAAAGCATATCCTTTACAGGACTTAGCTGTCAACACCAGCATCTTTCAGCTGTATGTTGATCTCTTGGCAAGATTACGCTCAGTAGTTTGCCATTGCTTTCTGAGCGGCCGGCTCAGTATCCCGCAAGTCACGAGCGGGGGTCGAACCGCCTAAGCTCTCGCTCCGCTACGAGACTCTGCGTGATAAACGGGATTACAGAGAGAAAATGTTGTAACCCCACAGCCAGAGAGACCGGCCTGCAATAACTATGATGCTGAAATTGAGGCAATCAAGATATCAACAGAGAAATTACTCAATACCAGCCATGGTACACAACTTGTGGTACTATTGACAGATGTAAAATCAGTACTCGAGGCGCTCCTGTCCGGGAAGTTGCCAGTACTAAGGACACTACTTTCTGAACTTAGCAGTCAGCATAAGGTCACGATACAATGAATCCCATCCCACTTTGAAGTACCCGGAAACGAGAGAGCTGATCGATTAGCTAAGGATGGTGTAAATGAAAAAACAGCCTGATGTGCCCGTTACATACCACCAAAAGAAAAGAATGATCAAATCAGTCAGAAAGCCACCATAACCTGCTCAAGTCGACTACCACGTTATGGATAGACCAGAACAAGTCATTATTCTGCGCCTCAGAACAGGACACAATAGATTACGCAACCACATGTATACAAAATTCAAGATTGGTGAAACAGCCATGTGTACATGTGAATTGGCGTCGCAGACAGCAGAGCACGTACTCCAAGACTGCCCAAAATACAACATACAAAAGCAAGCCATCTGGTATAGAGAGACGACAGTGGAAGATAAACTCTATGGACCGCTGAGTGAACTAAAAACGACAGTTACATTCATACACTATTGCAGCTATAGACATATTTCAAGGGAACGAAAGAAGAAGAAGAAGCAAGGAGAAGACACTGGAATAAATACCTGGATCGCTTGATCACATGGCATAATCTGGACTAAAAATGATATGATTTAGGAGTCTGGTAATCGAAGAGCTTGTTGAAGAGGCCGGCTCCGTGGCGATGACGTTGCGAACGCGATTCGTAATGCCGCTTACCCGTGTTCGAAACATAGCGCGACCGATTTGGCGTTGACCGTGTCGCGCTGCTTTTAACGTGTTGTTATGGAAGCGGGTGGTTCAGAAAGCAATGACAAATAACTGAACGTAAAACTAGCTAAAACATCAACAATGGCAGTAAAGTGCTGGTATTGACTGCAACGTCCTGTAAAGGTGCTGAGTAAAGCAAGTAAATAAATGATATGCAACTTTAAAAAAAAAAATCGAATAGATGGCGAAATATGACCACACTTATTAGTATAACATTGGATGGATGGATGGATGGATGGAGGATGGATGGATGGATGGATGGATGGATGGATGGATGGATGGATGGATGGAGGATGGATGGATGGATGGAGGATGGATGGATGGATGGATGGAGGATGGATGGATGGATGGATGGATGAATGAATGAAAAACATCTCGCCGCTTTAGTAGTATCTGCTTATACACCTTGTCTCGATGTAATAAAACAATACACACGACAAGCGACTCTGTTCTACTGTATTTCCTTTTTCTTGTATTGTTAAGTATGGTTTGAAGACTTACTGTCTCTCCTCTCCTAGTACCACAACCACAACTTGATATCTCCTCATTTCCTCAAGCTGATCAGCCATCATTGAAATCTTAATCTTGGAGCCCTTAGAAAGGGACAGTAAGTTAGTATGTAAGTAAGTAAGTAAACAAGTAAGTAAGCATACAAATAATTAAGTAAGTAAATAAGTAATTAATTATCAAAAATGTAAGTAACTAAACAAGTACATAAGTAAACAATTAAGTAAGTCACACGTAATTAAGTAATTAAACAAAAAATTAAGTAAAGAAGTAAAATATAATTAATACATAAATAAGTAAACAAGTGAGTAAGCAAATATGCAAGTAAAAAGTAAGTAAACAAGTAAGTAAGTAAGTAAGTAAACAAGTAAGCAAACAAGTAAACAAGTAAGTTAACAAGTAGGTAAGTAATCAAGTAAGTAAACAAGTATGTAAATGAGTAAGTAAACTAGTAAGTAAATAAGTAAGTAAACATGCCACGTAAACAAGGAAGTAAGCAAACAAATAAGTAAGTTTACAATTAAGTAAGACAGTAAACAAGTACGTAAGTAAGTAAACAAGTAAGAAAGTAAATAAATACATTAGTATTCAATTAAGAAAGTAAACAAGTAAGTTAATAAGTAAGTAATCAAGTAAGTAAGTAAAAAAAATAAATAAATCAGTAGTAAATAAACATGTAAGAAAAGTAACATACAAGTAAGTAAATATGTCAGTAAGTCAGTAAATATGTATATTAACAAATCAGTAAGTAAACAGGTAAGTAAACAAGGAAGTGAATCAGTAAGTAAAGAAGTAAGCTAGCATGTAAGTAAACAGGTGAGTAAGCAAGTAAGTAAGTAAATAAGTAAGCAAACGTGAAAATAAACAAGTACGTAAACAATAGGTAAGTAAGTAATTAAGTAAGTATAAGTCACTATCACTGTGCGGCTTCCGTCAGAATCGGTCTACCATTGATATGATATTCTCATTGCGACAGGTGCAAGAAAAATGCCGGGAACAAAATCAGCCACTGTTTATTGCCTTCATCGACCTCACAAAGGCATTCGATTTGGTCAGTCAGGAGGGTCTGTTCAAAGCACTAAAGAAGATTGGCTGTCCACCAACTCTTCTGTCCATTGTGGAATCGTTCCACACAGGCATGAAGGGTATAATCAAGTTTGATGGCTTAACTTCAGAAGAGTTTGAAATCAAGAGTGGAGTTAAGCAAGGTTGTGTACTATCCACCATCCTCTTTGGGATATACTTTTCACTTCTACTGAAATATGCCTTTCGTGATCAGGATGACGGTACATACATTCACTCACGCTCAGATGGTGGCCACTATAATGCTCAGAGATTGAAGGCCAAGACCAAAATTAGCAGGGTACTAATCAGAGAGTTGCTTTTTGCGGATGATGCTGCGATTACGACCCACTCTGAGGAAGAATTGCAATGTCTACTATCTGCATTCTCCAATGCTTGTTCTGAATTTGGTTTCACAATTAAAAAAAAGAAGACACAGATTATGTCACAAGGTGCACATGGTGTACCATCAATATTTATTGACGACGCCGAACTGGAGATAGTAGACCATTTTACATATCTAGGATCAGAGGTAAATAGCAAATTATCCCTCGATCAGGAAATCAGCATCAGGATTGGCAAAGCAGCAACAACAATGAACATGTTAGCAAAAAGAGTCTGGGAGAACAGGAAGCTTACTGCCAAAACAAAAGTCCTCGTCTACCAAGCCTGTGTCCTTAGTACTCTTCTTTATGGCAGTGAAACCTGGACAACTTACTCACGCCAAGAGAAACGTTTAAACAGCTTTCATATGCGGTGTCTGCGAAGAATTCTTGGTATTAAGTGGCAAGACAAAATCACAAATACTGAAGTATTGGAAAGATCAGGTTGTGTGACGGTGTATTCCATGCTCAGTCTTCGTAGACTTAGATGGATAGGACACGTTAGGAGGATGGATGATGGTAATGTCAGAGCCTAAGTGTGCAGCAACATCGTTACGGCACCCGGCGGACAAGAGTTGTCGGCTGGCGAGATTCTTACCTGACACGCGACCAGCGCTGACGACAGACGCACGCAAAGCCACGTGACCCCACGAGAGGCAGTGGACAGTGTGTGTGTTAATCGCAGACCAAGCTGGGACTGGACATCTGAACGGACGTGTGTGTCGAGAGCAAGGCGTTTGTGTGAATCTCCGTGGTTGTGAGCTGAACGACTGATATCGTGAGCGTTAGACCTATGAGCTGTATTGTGGTTGTGAGTTATATGTTGTACATTGCTGTAACTATTGTTATGTATTTAATGTGGTAATAAATCCATTGAACTTGTGTTGCTGTGTCTTACGTCGAATTACGTTGTACTTGTACTGTCTCACATGTGTTAGCCAACGAGCCGAATATAAGATCCTGACATGTGTGGACGTGGGTTGCTCGTCTTTATTTAAGAACCTAATATATTTAGACGTGGGTTGTTCGTCTTCGTTATTTAAAACTATAATTCTTGCTACTTGTAAAATTTGTCAAGGTTATAGTGATGTACATGTGATCGGAAAAGTCTCAGTGTGATCCATTACTACATTGTCTAAATATGTTTAAGATCATTAGTAAATGTACAGTACATATTGTTTGATCCTGTAAACGTGTTAAACATTTGTGATCTGTGAAAATTGTCATCGTTTGACCTTGTCAACATCGTGATTTTGCCACCATTTTGACCTTGTCGCCATCTTGTAAACTTGATGTCTTTGTCCTTACTGAATGTCATCTTGATGTAAGTGATGTGTCATCAATATTATTGAGTGTTCAAATACAGATAGATTGTTTTTGTGTATTGAGTTTGTGGAACGCAAAGAGTTTTGGAAAGAGTGTAACTTCTGTTGAAAGAAACACTGTTGACGACAAATTTACGACATACAATTATACTCAACGCCATCCAAACCTAATCAACACTTAGTGACTTGCAGGCACACACCAACAAACACACGCTAACTTATTTCTCTCCAAAAACAAAGCAGGTTTTTGCGTACCATCCATAACCCTGCCGTAGAGGTCATTAGTGGTTCTGAAGTACGACCCTACAGTTTTCTAGCCCGATTGCCCAACCTTTCGTCACCATATCCAAAGGCACTTGAGTATATTTTTCTTCACTTTAACTTTACGTATGCATTAGTGGGCACGCATCGTATAGTCAAATCAATTGTAAGTTGTTTTTCTACTAACCATTTATAATATATTTTGTGTGGTTGATTGTCATTGACGTATTCTCTCCATCATGTCGTCATTATTTGATTTCATCGATATGGGTTTAAAATTAAAGTTAGAAGGTGATGAATTAACAAAGTGGAGTGAGAACAAATACGCAGAATACCTACTTGTTCAGGAAAAAGCTGCCGAACGCGATGAAAGAGCAGCAGAAAGAGCTCTAAAACAAGCAGAGATGGAAACAGCCTTGAAACAGGCAGAGATTGAAAAGGCTGCCAAACAAGCTGAGATAGACAGTGAACTTAAGAAAGCAGAAATAGCAGCTCAGAGTAAGAGAGAAGAACTTGAATTACAGTTGAAAATGAAACAACTCGACACTGAGACTGCAATGAATAAAGAGTCAAAGAAATCTGAAAGACTGGAAAAAGAAAACCAGTATAAAAAGTACCAAGGTATCGTTCGTAACTATACCTCAGGTGACTGCATAGCAGCCTTCACCCAAAATTTTGAGACTTTAATGGAACATTACCAAGTTCCACTTTCGGAATGGAATATTTTATATATGAGGAGTCTATCTGGGGAACCTCTGAAAGTCATTGAAACCATCCCCAAAGACCTCAGAAAAGAGTACCATTACATCAAATCTAAAATAATGGCACATTTCATGTTAGATGAAGCAGGGTACAGAGAACAATTCAGTAAACTGAGTCCAAAATCAACTCAAACGTTCTCTGACTACCTCTGTTTAGTCCGAGACATTTTCAGCAAATGGACGTCATCAGCCAAAATTAACAAAAATTATGATAAATTAGAAGATCTCATTATTCGAGATAAAGTTATTTCTTCTATTCCACCATCTTTTTCTAAGTTCTTGCAAGAGAATGAATGTACAAGTGTGGAAGAAATGGAAAGACGTGGGTCGGCCTATTATACGGCAAATAAACAGTGTTTTGCCACTGAAGCTACTGACAGTAA
Source organism: Cepaea nemoralis (assembly GCA_014155875.1). Lineage (NCBI taxonomy): Eukaryota > Metazoa > Mollusca > Gastropoda > Stylommatophora > Helicidae > Cepaea > Cepaea nemoralis. The sequence continues at coordinate 172,351 of JACEFZ010015853.1, forward strand.
CTGGGTAGCAGCAGCCAACTATGAGAACAACTATAGTAGGCAAAAACCAAACAGGCCTACCTCTGATAGAGTTAGACAATGCACGCACTGTAAATTGTCTCACCATTTGAACGAGATGTGCGATAAAAACCCAGGGTACCTAACATACTTGCAAAATATGGTAAACAGACAAGACGTAGAACGTAGATCGTTCAAAAGTGCACGTAAATGTTTTCTCTGCAAGGCTTACGGTCACTATCGTATGGATTGTAGAGGCAGGCATATGACCAACAAAGCCAATGCCGCCTTGTTCGATAGCTCAGCGTCAGAAGACGAAAATCCAGAAAAACATCCTGTACATGCAGCACAGGCTTGTGATGTATTTAGTGCCAACAAATGCACTGTCTGTAATACCTTCAATGAAAATGGTACCTTAACATGCGGGCACGCCGTCCCTATTGCCAATGAGGAAGCTAACTTGGCAATAGACTCAAAATGCAGTTCAGCAAAGAACGTAAGAAAAGTGAACATCACAGACATGAAGACAACACCAGACTTTGTACCATATTGTAATAATGTTGTTAACATCACTCAACCTCATTCTTTATATAAAGAGGTCAATGCTCAACAAGAAAGTGAGGAATTGAACAAAACCTCAAAACTGTCGTTAGGAAAATTAACATTCCATAAAGGTTACATCAATGACACAGTATGCACATGTGTACGCGACACAGGGTCTTGTCTTATCGGTCTTCGAAAGACCTTAGCTGATCCTAAAGACTACCTAGATGAGTACATCTATTGCAAAACTGTTTCAGGGACAGTAGAGAAATATCCCATGGCATGGGCCAATATAAAATCACCTTTCCTATCAGGCAGAGTAACTTGTGCTTTGTTAGACAATCCATGTTGTGATTTATTAATTGGAAATGTATCAAATGTGACAGATTACACAGAGTCCAAACCTCACACAAAGCAAAAAGTTAACACCACAACAAATACTGCCTTAACTACCCCACTCATCATACAACAACATGATGAACAGACCAAGATACCACACCATACCAACGTGATTACCATCTCAAAACAAGAAGAAACAGAAACTGGTGTGTATCAGCATAAAGAAAAAGGTGCAGAAAACAAACAGTTCACAACAGCGATGAAAGATCACAAATCATCATGGTATATACTATACCTCCTATACTCTCTGTTAACTACACACATAACCAAGTGCACACAGTGGATAGTTATGCTTGCACTACTGATTGTAAATACAAAACAAATGTCTTCACAAACAGTTATATTTCCACATCATCATGACACAACACAGATGATATTACTCATGACAAACCAGCAGACTTTGTTACTTATGTCATTACTGTTGAACCAAATTTTGTTACTGCCACTCATAAGCTCTATGTTAAATCAACGCATACGAATACCTATGCTGAACAATGTAAAACATCAGTCGGTGGAATTACTGACAAAAATCAGCAACAAATTACCCTACATATTTTGGAAAATATACACAAATTGCAAAAGATCATATAAACATGCACGATTACATTTCACAACTATACATGGTGTATTATTATTGTTTGAACTATTGAATGTATACACACATGTACGAGTGCAGGTTTGGAGATAGCACTCAAAATGATATCAACATGAAATTTAAAAATCCTTTTGGAAGATTTTAACCGTAACCCACTCTATATCTTTAGATCCATTAACTCCAGACTGGCCTTGTCTGCCATACGACTCCTCCTATCTGACATTCCTAATATCATTCACTATGCTGACGACATCTGTGTCCATACAGAGACAACGACGAAACTATAACATTGACACCTGGACAGGACGTTCTACTACTACTACCTAGTATCAGACAGCACTGACTAACAGTGAAGCCTTCAAAGGTGAGCATGGCTTACCAAGAGATATCATTTCTGGTACAGAATATCCAATGGCTTTGTCATGACAGACAACAAAATTGTCTCCAAAATTCTAAAACTGTCACTTCCAACAAATAAGAAACAAGTCCGCAGTTTGTTGGGACTTATTAATTATTACAGAAACTTTATCCCTGATTTTTCAGAACTGACTGAGGTTTTTTTTCTAACTTACTAACCAAGAATAAACCCGAAAAAGTTGTAAACGATGAATGCCTACGAAATGCATTTGATAAAGTTTTGGCACACTTTTCTGATAAGAATTCACCTAATCTCATCCTTAAATTGCCCAACATTCGTTTACCTTTCAGATTGAGAACAGATGCTAGCTCCATTGCGATCGGTGCAGTCCTATTGCAGGAATACAACGACATCCTGCATCCCGTTTGTTTTCTATCAAGAAAACTAAGGCCCCGAGAGCGGGCATGGTCCATCCTTTCCTTAGTAGAAAGTGTGACGAAGCTGTACAAATATCTTCTAGGACGTCACTTTATCATCGAAACTGACAACAGTCCATTAAGGTATATCAATTCCGCAGTACCATCAAATAATATGATTGCTCGCTGGTCCTTGAAGCTTCAGAATTTCAGTTTTGAAGTTCGCCATATTCCCGGCAGAATGAATACAATCGCCGACCTTTTGTCCCGTTGTCCGACAGACCCAGTAAGCAATGTCTGAGTGCACTGTGTAATATTACACTCAGCCCAACACAGCCACCAATGAGTGAATTTTTTCCATTCACCTACTGTGTAAGGTCTATAAGTAAAATTGTGATACGGTTTAGAAACCGACATGTATAATATACGTATTTTAAACAAGTCATGTAATGAGTGTAGTATAATTGTGTAGTGTGTGTTAGAATGAGAACAATATTAATTGTATATATACACCAAGAACAATGTCACAGACGCTTAACCACTTACCAGAAGCGAACTTTACCATTGTGACAACTGTGAGTGATTTTCTTCACCGTCATATTTTAACGACATGTGCAAATGTGGACCGAACATTGACTCCTACACCACCTCTGCAGCTAATGTAATCCAAATTGTTCGACGTTTAACATCAGAAATAAGAACAGTCGATCTTTATCCAGAAGTTGTGAACACATCGGAAATAAGAACATTCCATCATAATCCGTTGTGATACTATAACATCAAACACGAACTGTGAGAACATTTTACTATCCGTTCCGAAATAAAACCGGATCATTTGTGTTCAGACAGTGTAACATCAACCAAATTTTGCGTTTCGTGTATATTTCCGGTGTAATTTAAAAAGTCTAGCAAAATTAGCAGACGACATACAAAATTTCAAAAATTTATGACACTTGTAAAATCCTTTTGAATCTATAAAATATAATATACCAATTTGGTACTTATTTATTTTGATTAGTGTAATCTTAGAATCATATCTTGATTAATGTATTCATATTACCGACTTTTTCTCGTTAATATGAAGAAACGTCAAGCAATGACGCTAAGAAATTAAATAATTATTGTAATGTATGGAATTTCTTAAATGTCAAAATTACTTCCCTTGCATTTGTGAATTACATCAAGGGCCATAATTTGAAACATATTCATTAATGTGTATTGTATAGATAGACATTTTGTTGCTCAAATGTTTGGCACAGCAGGTAGGCGTCCACCAAGCATGTCATAGAGCTGCCAACATTGCAAACCAACATAAGAGCTCCTGACCAAATGAGGGCAGAGTTTAAGTGTTTAATACGACTAATACAAAGCCGTATTTCAGTCTGGCTAGATGGTTGTTGCAAAACAATCATATTATTACTTTTTTTTCAAATAGCTGGGAGGTAGATGCGTGAAGCTGGTGCTACTGATCTGACTGGGTATTATTGCAATGAAGGTAACCAGGCATCAGGGGGATGAAACCTGAATTGTGTTAAAAATTGTACTTCATTTGTCATTTCAATGCAACTTACATTTTTTGTGTATATATTTCTATGCCTTATATGTATTTTCATGCATAACACTGGGAAAGAGTAGTCTCTGACATGAAATTAACACTACCCCAGTATATACATACATCATGAATGAAAGATGGCATCTTTCATTGAAGTACCCGGGGAGAATGTCAGAGCCTAAGTGTGCAGCAACATCGTTACGGCACCCGGCGGACAAGAGTTGTCGGCTGGCGAGATTCTTACCTGACACGCGACCAGCGCTGACGACAGACGCACGCAAAGCCACGTGACCCCACGAGAGGCAGTGGACAGTGTGTGTGTTAATCGCAGACCAAGCTGGGACTGGACATCTGAACGGACGTGTGTGTCGAGAGCAAGGCGTTTGTGTGAATCTCCGTGGTTGTGAGCTGAACGACTGATATCGTGAGCGTTAGACCTATGAGCTGTATTGTGGTTGTGAGTTATATGTTGTACATTGCTGTAACTATTGTTATGTATTTAATGTGGTAATAAATCCATTGAACTTGTGTTGCTGTGTCTTACGTCGAATTACGTTGTACTTGTACTGTCTCACATGTGTTAGCCAACGAGCCGAATATAAGATCCTGACAGGTAGAATACCAAAGGACATATTTTTTGGTGAATTACAGACGGGTAGGAGATCTCAGGGTCGGCCTCTACTACGATACAAAGATGTGTGTAAGCGGGACATGATTGATACAGGCATTGATAATGCACAATGGGAGCACGTCGCCGCTGAACGTGTTGCATGGAGGGCAACTATCAGAAATGGAATAAAGACAAAGGAGAAAATGATTGCAGATAAAGCACACACAGAGCTGAGAGACGTAAGATGGTGCAAAATGGTGGAAATAACCATGTTTTCACATGCACCTACTGTGGGCAAACATTTGCAGCAAGAATTAGCCTTACCAGCCACACTCGCCACCGCCATGGATCGTAGTTATTGCCATATGACAGTTATTAAGCCTTTTAGAAGCACAATGTACCAAACTATCGTCTGTCAAGACGGAAAGGTGCCAATGAAGTATAAGTAAGTAAAAAGTAAATAAGTAGATAAGTATGTAAGTAGGTAAACTAGTATGAAAGTAACTAAGCTAGCAATAAACAAGTAAGTAAACAAGTAAGTAAGTAAGTAAATGAGTAAGTAAGTTATTAAGTAAACAAGTAAGTAACTAACTAAACAAGTATGTAAGTAAGTAACCTAGTAAGAAAGTAACTAAGTAAGCAAACAAGTGAGTAAGTAAGTAAGTTAGTAAACAAGTAGGTTATTAAACAAATAAGTAAAAAAAATGTATCTTAATAAGTAAATAAGTAAGTTAACTAGTAAGTCAGTAAACAAGAAAGTATATAAGTAAGTAAACATGTAAAAAAAAGCACGTAAGTAAAAATGTTAGTGAACTAATAGGTAGGAAAGTAAACAAGTAACTAAATAAGGAAGTAAACAAGTAAGTAAACAAGTATGTAAGTAATCAAGTGAGTAAACAAGCATATAAGTAAGTAAACTAAAAAGTAAATAAGTAAGTAAACAAGTAAATACGTAAACAAGTATGTAAGCAAACAAATAAATAAGTTTACAATTAAGAAAGTAAATAAGTAATTAAGTAAGTAAACAAGTAAGTAATTAAATAAATAAGTTAGTATACAATGACGAAAGTACACAAGCAAATTTATAAGTAAGTATTCAAGTGAATAAGTAAACAAATAAATATATAAGTAGTGATTAAACATGTAAGTAAGTAATAAACAAGTAAGTAAGTAAGCAAAATAAGTAAGTAAATAAGTATATTAACAAATAAATAAGTAAACAAAAAAGTAAACTAGTAAGTAAACAAGAAAGTAAATCAGTTAGTAAAGAAGTAAGCTAGAATGTAAGTACAAAGGTGAGTAAACAAGTAGGTAAGTAAATAAGTAACTAAACATGCAAAAAAACAAGTAAATAAACAATAAGTAAGTAAGTAAATAAGTAAGTAAGTAAAAAGTAAATACGTAGACACGTATGTAAGTAGGTACACTAGTAAGAAAGTAAGAAAGTAATTAAGGAAGCAATAAACAAGTAAGTAAACAAGTAAGTAAGTAAGTAAGTAAGTAAATAAGTAACTACGTAATGAAGTAAACAAATAAGTAATTAAATAAACAAGTATGTAAATAAGTAAACTAGTAAGAAAGTAACTAAGTAAGCAAACAAGTGTGTAAGTAAGTTAGTTAGTAAACAAGGAGGTAGGTAAACAAATAATAAAATAAAATAAAAATATCTAAATAAGTAAATAAGTAAGCAAACGTGTAAAAACAAGTAAGTAAGAAAAAATTAGTAAACTAATAGTTAGGAAAGTAAACAAGTATCTAAATACGTAAGTAAACAAGTACGTAAACAACTAAGTTAGTAAACAAGTATGTAAATAAGTAAGCTAGCAAGTAAGTAAACATGTGTGTAAGTAAGTAAGTAAACAAATACGTAAATAACTAAGTAAATATTAAGTAAATGAGTAAATAAGAAAGTAAGTAAATAAGGAGGTAAGTAAGGAAACAAGTATGCAAGTAAGCAAACTAATAATAAAACATCTATATAAACAAGCAAGTGAGTAAGTAAGTGAACAAATAGTTAAGTAAACAAGTAAGTAAATAAGCAAGTAATTAAGTAAGTAAATATGTAAGTAAACAAGTAAGTAAGTAAAAATGTAAGTAAGTAAGTAAGTAAGGTGAAAGTAAACAAGTAAGTGAAAAAACACGTATGTAAACAAGTACGTACATAAGTAAGTAAACAAATAAACAAACAATAAAGTACATAATTAAGCAAGTAAGTAAGTATGTAATTAAACAATTAAGTGAAAAGATAAGTAAATACGTAAGTAAACAAGAAAGCAAATAAATAAATAAGGAATGATTTGCAGACTTCGTCTAGCAACTTCCCTCTCGATTTTTAGATTCGGTCTGTAGGATCTGATTGGGAAATCCCAATCTAGTAAAGGCTTCAAATAGTACGTCCATCACCTTCTTCGAATCTGAGGTTGACAGAGGTATCGCCCCCCCACCTCCCCCCCCCACACACACATTGTACAAGTATCTACCGTCGTTAATATATACTGGTTTCTCTTACACGTTTTCGGTAAACGTCCAATAATGTCGACGGTGACCTTTCAAAGGGTGAATTCATGACCAGTAACTATCCCACTACAGCGGGAGCAGTCCAATATTTGGGTGCCACTCTTTGGCACTTCTTGCGGGATTTGACTTACCTACGCACGTCTCCAGTAATTCCCGGCCAGAAATAATGACACGTAATCCTTTGACGTGTCTCCCCAACACGCATGTGTCCATTGTAGGATATGGTGTATCCCATCTGTAGAATCTGCTCTCGGTAGGCCTTAGTAACTAAGAGTTGGCCATGCTGGTTGTCCTCATTTGCGGCTTTCCGATACAGCAACTGATTCTTTATATAGTATGACCTATTTTCGGAGAATCACTACTCTGGGTCACCTTGGAAAAACAAGAGTGCAATGTCGCATCTTGATTTTTCGCAGCTCTTATTTCTACAGGTAGAGTGTTTAAGATTTCAGCTGGCTGCGAATGTTCTCCCATCTGGTATCGGGCCTTCATGGCCCCTACCATCACGTACTTACTTTGCTGCCCTAAGAAGATATACCGACATCCCAAGATCATAGGGAAAAGAGGGTCATTTAAGACAGCAGCTTTAATTGTTAAGTTACATACTTGCTTTTTACGTCTACGTCGACAAATAAGTAAAGACATTGCTATTTAACTTTTCACAGCTGTCTGGCTTCTTCATCCTCTCTCCGGTGAGCTGTTTTGGATTCACCAGATAGGACGCTATGACTGCGTCATACTGCATTTCCGTGGCATTTAAACTCTCAAATTGGTTTCCATTAAATTCAATCACTTCTACGGATTGTAATATGTTATTCTCAGGAATTGGAGTCCCCGAAGTTATTTCTCTTTTCTCATCTTTCCGTTTCCACTAAGCAAGCTACAAAGTGTGTCTCTTAGGGTTTATTGCACTAGTCTGCCATATTATGTGTCGGCATTTTGGATTACTTACAGTATTTCTTGAGCCATCCCCTTTTAGGAGATGAGACACTGCTGGATTCGGATTTCAGACCCTGTGGTTTACCTGAAATGTTCCCCTTCTTTGTTGATAATTGCCAATGTGCTTTCAGGGATATGTTGTAGCTGCACTGACAGTTATGCTTGAATGCGCCCAAGAACACAATAAACAACAGCTGCGTCACAGGTGTGGAGCATACAAAATAAATGTCTTTATTTCTTTAAAGAATAAGTCAGCTAGTTACGTCGACATATTCCGTCGTATCACGTACCCACTAGCTCTGACTTGGCTATACTCCACGGCTTCTCGTCAAGGCAAGTTGTAATTTAACAACCTACTTACAATCTACTGTACGGGGTCATCACAGGGCTGGCGACCCACTCAAGCGACACAGCTGGACTCACTCGCTGTACTGAAGCGTGCTCCATGACCTGGTTGCGTCGGCATGTGTACTGGCCATCTTCTTGCTTTATCAACCAACGCGCCGGCTAGTTAACAATTTCTCCCGATGGTCGATCGTTGTTTTTATATTAACTTTCAAATCTCTGTCCTCATCTTCATATTAGAGCTCTGTATTGCCGTTTCTGCGATATTGACTTGACGGTTCCCAGCAGATTAAATTCCCGTCTACCGCTGACCGCGCTTGCCCAACACATCGCGACGCCTGAGCTCGCTCTTTGATTGGCTTCTTCAATTTAACCATCTCTTTCTTAGCGTTCATTCTCCTAGTTTACTGTGACTAGTCGTCACTAATACTAAGTATTTTCTGACTTGTTATCAGTCTATTTCTCCTCCGAGTAGACTCATGACAGTAATGGTTTGCTTAGGTTTACCCTTTTTCCCTTTGCAAGACACAGGTTGAGAAAAATCGAACAAGAGCAAGGCAATCATGAAAAAGCTTGCTCGTACAACGTGGGGAGCAGATGAGAAAGTTCTCAAGAAGTTATATACTGGACGGGTGAGGCCAATACTGGAATATGGCATTGCAGCTTGAGCACAGCAGCTAAGTCAAACTTTAACAAAATAAGTAGAGTCCAAAGCCAAGGAATGCGAATCATAACTGGAAGCCTGAAGACAACGCCTATTAATGAACTAGACAAGATCACATGTTTACAGCCAATGTAGGACAGAAGAGATAGCAGAGCCCGGCAACTAGCAGAAAAATTTAGAAGATTGACAGACCACCCTATGTATAAAAGGTTTAATGATTTTGGAAAGGGAAGACTGAAGCGTAGCAACTTTGTAGAAACTGGAAAACGAAAGATTAGGGCAGATCCCATACTTAACATATCAACAGTCAAACCCATTTACAATGCACACAACTTCCCAGCTTGGAGACAGCAGCAACTGCCTGAGATGATAAAAAACATTCCTGGTATTGAGAAAAAGAACACTCAGAATGAAACCGAAAGAAGAAAAATAACCCTATATTACATAAAAGAGCATTACCCAAGCAGCAATTGGACCCATACATATACAGATGGATCAGCCAAAAGTTCAATAGAAAATGGAGGAGGAGGAGGAATTCTCCTAAATTTAAACAATGGAGTGAAAAAAACACAGTCAGTGGCAACTGGAAAATTTTCAAGTATTTTCAAAGCAGAGGCAGAGGCTTTGAAAACTGCAGCAGAAATGCTCTTGATGGAGGAAAATAAAGAGAAACAAATAGCTATCTTCACAGATGCAAAGTCAGCTGTCTCAACACTGAAGAGCAAAAACAGCACAGAACTAGCAGACCTAAGAGCAGCACTCCATGGTCTATGCCAGAAATCCAAATAAGTTTAATACAGTGGATCCCATCACATTGCAGTATACCTGGAAATGAAGAGGCTGACATACTAGCAAAAGAGGGTGGACGATTACCACAGCCTGACATAGACATACCTATAATGAGGCAAAGAGATTTATAAAAAGCACCTGTAGAGCCAAGTGGGAATCAGAGCATCCAGGCCACCAGAAGGATGATGCATATTACAAACTCGACCGAAGAGAACAAGTAGCAATCTTCAGACTCCGCACAGGACATAACAGGCTGAAATACCACTTGTTCAATAAACTAAAGATAGGAGACACCGATGAATGCAATTGTGGAACTGGTAAAATGACAGCTAAACATTTGCTGCAAGAGTGCCCAACATATGCAGAACAGAGAGAGATATTTGGGCCCACACCTGCTTCATTTGAGGACAAGCTCAATGGAGATATCAACAAGCCTAAGTTGACTGCAGCTTACTTTAACTACATTCAGGTTGACATTTAAAGGTGCATGAAGAAGTATTTAGACTGCCACACTTCATACCACAGGCATGTCGGTTACAAATCCTCCCAGAGGCATGAAATGGGATATTGCTTGGATAGCAAATCAATTACGTGGAAAGTCCGAATCGAAAGCTCACTGTGTGGATGTCATTTGCAGACTGCATTCTTCTGGCTTCCGGAAGAACAGCCTATGGTTAACGGAAGGCCCAATATTCGGAAGTGAGGCTAAGCAGCCATGTGCAGGACGTGACGATTCCTTGGTTGAGCCCAGTACCAGAGCTCTGTGTGTTGACTCTGCAATTATAATAGCCTCCTTGGATGGTGGGGAATGCCCATGGTCTGCCCCTGCCTTCCCTTGAGGGCTGACCAGGAAGCCTTTGGCTGTTCTATATGGGCCAGCTGGGATGGGAGATAACACCACAACAGTGAGGGTCAAACGTCCTAAGAAACCCCAGGGAAGGGTAAATCGGTCAACAAATGCCCGCAGAAGTCGGATGTGTCGGTCTAACGGCGCAAGAACGCAGCTCTGCTGCAAACAGGCACAACGCAATCATGTCCGAAAGAAAAACTCCGGATGAACGCAGCAGAAAAAGAATAATAAGAACCATTTTGCGCTGGGATAGTACATTCCCAACAAGCTAACAAATACCGTTCGGCTAACGATGTTCACCTGATCAAGTATTTCTGTCCAATTTTCTAGCAGAAATGTTTGTAGTGCCTTCGTCATTTGGGTCTTCATCTGATCTACTATGAGAAACTTCTCTAGACTTTCATAATCGTTTTGGAAGCCAGTCAGAGCCATCCACTTCAAAAGATAACACTTCAATCTTATAGCATAAGCGGAATACATCTCACCTGGCTCTTTCTTGGCGGCGCGGAACTTCGTGCAATAAATGTATGCGGTCATTTCAAGCCGCTTCAGTAAGGCTGTCGAAATTATTTTCTAGCCATGGTGGACGGTGGGAATAAATTTCGTATATTGAGCTTCGAAGACCCCTAGGCAGCTTCATTTCTCACTTTCCTTTATCCAGACCAACTGCAGCAGCCATAGGCGAGAACCCATGCGGGTAATCATCAATGCGTTCCAGTTTCTCATCAAAAGTTGTTAAGGAGAATGTTATTGTCAGCTATTTACTACAGCCGAAGATCTGGGATCTGGGCGTTGTAGACTCTCCGACTGCTCCTTCAATCTCTCTAGAAGTCTGAGCTTTCATCTCTAATACCTTTATACGGAATTCATACTCTATCTTCCTGGCTTCCTGCTCCATGGCAAGTTTCTTAGCTTCCTGTTCGATGGCAAATTATGGGTTCCATGTAACACTTCATCACTCTTTATCTCGCTGTAATTGACATCTTGTTATTGGTCAGTGTGATTTCCATCTTGCAAAAGGCTACATGTGCCACAGCGAGTCATGTTTCTAATATGCCTCTTCTTAGATGTGATGTTCCAGTTTTTTCCTTGCACACTCCGTTGGTGTCTGAACTTTACGAGAGGAAGGATATCTCTTACGTATAGTTCCCTTAGAAATGGTCAACAAATTAGAACAATCTTGGGCGCAACAGAGATGGTTTCTGGGACAAATGTTGCGAATTCCTTGACCTGTCAGAGTAACTAATAATGATTGCCTTGGTGAGTTTGAAGACACTAGAACTTTATATGCATCTAAAAGAAAGAGCCAAGTGCATTTTTTGGTCATCTGATAAGAAGAGAGGCATTGGAGAATGTCGTGACAACTGGAAGATCAGTAGAAAAAGAGGCAGAGGCAAACCAAGAGAAATGTTTCTGGATGATCTGAGACGGTGGCATGGAGGAAAATCCTTTATGTTATCTCCCCACATGTAAGGTTGTCTACCTCTTTCTCACTTGCCTACAATATTATCCTCAACTATGGTTGTTAATAGAGTTATGTGATGACTTTGGGGTGTTACGTGGTGAGGTCCCAATCTCTTCCACTATGGCCTCTCATGTTCTCTCAGAATGCCTCACAATCTACTGTTACGACTTCCAAGTCTTGTTCTTCCTCTTCGTACTCTATTTCCTATTCTTGTAATTACCTGTAGTGGTGACGATAATGTCTGCCCCAGGTTCCTGTCTCGTGTACTGACAATACTTTCTGAAACCGATATTCTTCCATGCCCCAATTTCATTGTCCAGCGTCTTCTTTCTTGTGGCTTTCCCCGGCCTCTCTTCCACTACAACTTTCCCGTTGTCGCTATGTACTCCGGCTGTCTCCTCTTCTGATGAATGTCGACTTTCATGTTCTGATGTCAAAGCAGCACACACATGTGATTGTGACAGACTCACAAAGAATGCTGAACAGTGTGAAGACAGGTATGTTTTGTGCAGAATGGCATACCTCAGTTAAAAGATCTAAGGGAGCATCCGTTTGATCTTATTTCCAGATCATGTTGGTGGGTTGGGAAATGAACAGGCGGACACATTGGCTAAGTGGCGTATTGGTGCACAATAAAGCGTATGTGGACAAGACCCTTGGGATCGTGTGTATATTGTGACAGACACATCATCATTACCTATAGAGAATGGTGCGGCAGTGAATGATCAGAGGATGTGGCCGAAGCTCAGTTCACAGAGGAAATGTTAGACAGACCCATAATCAGATTGCAAGTGCTACACTTACGATTGGAACTCTTCGCTGGTTGTTAAAGGTTAGAACGAACCAAGATTGGAATATCCTGGGTGCCCTGATGTTGTTTCTTGACTGAACTCAGCTCAACACTACTATTTTGATATGAGTCTCCAGTTTAAAACACAACAGAAACCTATAATTTATCTCTTATGATTTACTTATGTACGGCGTGTAGCCTGATACACGGACTACAAATATGATTAAAACCGTGCCAACATTTAGTAACTGGTTTATTGTATGTATGGTGGGTACGGGGTGTCATGCATTGGTAGCACCTTTGGTAAGGATGACTCTCATGTCCTTTTCAGGACCCACCTCGCACTGGTCCAAGCCTGACACCCAGCTCGTGCCTGTGGCTCCTAGTAGCTGTCAGTATGCGACAGCGGCCACCCCCCGGGCAACAGCTGTGAGAGGCTGGCTAAACCAGGCATGGGTATCCGATTTGGTGTCAAACCAAGAGGTAAACTAGGGTATGCCTACCCAGCATGTGAAGTTAGGATTCGGCAGACTGCACGGAAGAAATCATTCCTGATTCAACGGGCAAGACGACGTTTACCTGCAAAGCGTTGTGGGACGTAATGAGCACGGCAAGGCACGTAGAGCGCCCTGGTCATCCACTGCACCTGTATTCGTCTCCAGTCGTCTCGAATTGTCTTGCAGCTGGACTCAGATGGACTCAGGCGAGAGAGTGAGGTCGACGAATTGCGCATCTCTTCCTCACTTTAATCCAAGTCATCGCGCAAGTCATTCTTCATCCAATGTCAGATATCACCTTCAAGCCCTGTGGCGATGGGCGAGCTTCGAAGCGGTAGGCGTGGGTACGCTGGCAGCCGTAGTTGCAGACCTGCACACAGGCGGCTCAGGCCATATGGTCGTCTTCTACTGACCGGAGCAGCGGTGGGATTCGGCAGCCCCTTGAGCTACTGAGCAGCCCTCTATAGGAACACACTACTCACCTTCATAGCATGAGGAAGGGGCTAGAAAAGGTGCCCTAAACATTGTCTGCTCCATCACTCAGCCCTCTATAGGAACACACTGCTCACCTCCATAGCATGAGGAAGGGGCTAGAAAAGGTGCCCTAAACATTGCTCCATCATTACTTAACCAGCTAGCCGCGGTTGGTGGGTACCCTAACTGCGGTCGACATACAAATAAAGATAAAACAAGTAAAGCTAAAAGATGAAACCATATTCCCTTAACAATTGGAACTTGGAATGTACGCACTCTACTTAACAGAGACGGCGCGTCGGGTCCAGAGAGACGAACAGCACTGATTGGGAGAGAGCTGGGCATGTACAACATCGACATTGCAGCCTTGAGCGAGACACGACTTGCAGAAGAAGGCCAAATCTGTGAAATAGGTGCCGGCTACACATTTTTCTGGAGTGGAAGGAAAAGCGAGGAAAGACGCCAAGCCGGTGTGGGATTTGCCATTAAATCGGCCCTGGTCGGCAAATTAGCTGGATTTCCAAAGACTATAAACGACAGGCTCATGACCATGAAGTTGCCCCTGCTGAATGGAAGGAAGCATGCAACCATTGTGAGTGTCTACGCACCAACTATGACCAACGAAGATGATGTCAAGAACAAGTCTATGAGACAAACTTATACTCCTTGGGGATTTCAATGCCAGAGTAGGCACTGACACCACCTCTTGGAGTGGCATTATTGGAAAGCATGGAGTCGGAAATTATAACAGCAATGGACTCCTCCTCCTTCAGACATGTGCCGAACATGATCTCCTGATTAAGAACACAATTTTCCGTCTCCCCATGAGAAATAGGACATCGTGGATGCACCTCGCTTAAAACACTGGCACCTCATTGACTATGTCATCGTCAGGATGAGTGACAGACAAGACGTTCGAGTGACAAAATCCATGTGTGGTACCGAATTTTAGATAGACTATCGTCTCATTGTCTCGAAAATAAACATTCACATCAGGCCACCACGGCGTCCTCAAGGGGCGAAAATGCAAAAAAAGCTAAATGTCACACGCCTAAACAGCAAGAAAATGCAGCAGTCGTTTGAAAATATGCTGGAAGACCGCCTCAAGCCCAATGCTGCAGCTAAACAAGATACAGAAACAGAATGGAGAGCCCTAAAGGACATAATTTACAACACTGCTATAGAAATCCTGGGACCAGCCCCCCGAAAGCATAAAGACTGGTTTGATGAAAATTCCGAAGACATCAACCAATTGCTGGCCGAAAAACATCTCCTCCTCAAGGCACATTTGAATGACCCAAAGTCAACATAAAAAAAAGATGCTTTCAAGAACATTCAGAGAGTAGTGCAGCAGAAACTTCGGCACATGCGGAGCTCCTGGCTGAGCAGCAAAGCTGATGAAATTCAGGGCTTTGCTGACAGACATGATATGAAAAACTTCTACGACTCACTGAAAGCTGTCTATGGTCCTACATCACCAGGCATAGTTCCCCTCCTCAGTGCAGATGTGGGAATATTGGTCACCGATAAGAAAGAAATCCTTCAACGCTGGGCAGAGAATTTCAGCAAAATCTTAAATGCAACTTCCTTCTTCGATGATGCCTTCCTCAAGTTCCCACCAATGAGACACTTGATGACCTGCCAACCATAGTGGAAGTAAACAAAGCCATCCAGCAACTCTCCAGCGGCAAGGCACCTGGTCCTGACTCCATCCCAGCAGAGATATACAAGGCAGGTGGGCCGGTCCTAACAGAGCAGCTTCACCAAGTCTTTACAAACATATGGGTGAACGAGACCATGCCACAAGATTTCAAGAACGCGTCAATAGTCCATCTTTACAAACGTAAAGGGAACCGCCAATCCTGTGACAACCACCGAGGCATCTCCTTGCTTTCAGTTGCAGGGAAGATACTCGCCAGAATTTTTCTCAATCGCCTCACAGCCCATCTCGATCAAGGTCTTCTTCCTGAGAGTCAATGTGGCTTCAGAAAAGAACGTGGAACTGTTGACATGATTTTCGCTGCAAGGCAGCTGCAAGAGAAATGTCAGGAACAGAACTGCGAAATGTTCTCCACTTTCATTAACCTTACCAAGGCTTTTGATACAGTCAGCAGAGAAGGACTGTGGAAGATTATGGCAAAATATGGCTGTCCACGAAAGTTTGTCCAAATAGTGCGGCTATTTCATGACGGCATGCAGGCAAGAGTACAGGAAAATGGTGAACTGTCTGAACTCTTTCCTGTCACCAATGGAGTGAAGCAAGGATGTGTCCTGTCACCAACACTGTTCAGCCTTATGTTTTCAGCCATGCTGATGAATGCCTTCGAGAACGACAACATTGGAATAGACATCAACTACCGCATGGATGGAAAGTTATTCAGTCTCAGAAGGCTGAAAGCGTAAACCAAAATTAACAGCGACACCGTCAGAGAGCTCCTGTTTGCTGATGATTGCGTTCTGTACGCCAACTCAGAGGCAGACATGCAACATAATGTTTCAGCTTTCTCACATGCCTGTGCCAACTTTGGGCTCAATATCAACTTGGAGAAGACTGTAGTTATGTACTAGCCAGCTCAAGGGAATAATCACACTGTGCCGAATATCAAAGTGAATGATCATAGACTAAGTGTTGTGGACAAATTCACCTATCTTGGCAGCACTGTGTCACAAGCTGCCACAATTGATGACGAAGTGAATGCAAGAATCTCCAAGGCCAGTGCGGCCTTTGGCAGACTGTACAAGAATGTATGGGACAGAACTGGAATAAGCCTGCAAACAAAGCTAAAAGTCTACAAAGCAGTTGTATTATCCACACTGCTATATGCTTGTGAAACCTGGACTGTTTATCAGCGACATATTAGGAAATTAAACCACTTCCACACAGTCTGCCTAAGGAAGCTACTGAAGATTAAATGGCAAGACAAGATTCCAGACACTGAAGTCCTAGAAAGAGCATCCATGCCCAGTATCCACACTATTCTGATGAAGAATCAGATCCGTTGGGCTGGTCACTTGACTCGTATGCCAGATCACAGGCTCCCTAAACGAATTTTTTACAGCGAACTGCGTTGTGGTAAACGCTCCCAAGGTGGCCAGAGGAAACGCTTTAAAGACACTGAAAATTTCACTGAATGCTTTTCAGGCTGCAGCCAGAGACCGAAATTCGTTGCGTGCATCATTACGCAAAGGTGCAGTCATATGCGAGGCAACCAGGACTGCAAGAGCTGTGAAGAAAAGGCAGGACAGAAACACCACTGCAGGAAATCCTACTCCAGAGACGTCAAGCATTCTTTGCCCACAATGTCAAAGAACATTTCGAGCCAAAATAGGACTTATCAGCCATCTTAGAACCCACGGCTCCATACCTTCAACCCCACTGGATGAAATGAATGGTCATCATCATTCTTGATGGACAAACAACAATAACAACATTGTATGTATACACGGCAACAGATATTCATGATATCCTACCTGTAGATTCATGCTCGCGTCCAACACAAATATCTGTGACAGAACTCTCTGCAACGCCCGGGCTGTTCTAGAAATCTGGCTAAGTTCTTTTGTTTCGTGTTCTCCATCGTAAAACAGAAGAACATCCCTACTGTTGGAGACACGCTCCGAATCTTCAGAGACACCACCGGTACACTGGCCGTATTGCAGTGTAAACAACTCTTGGAAGACAAATTTAGCATCAGAACTCTGAAGCTTCAGTCTGCTTTCCGCAGTGCGCAATAGCACATCTCGCCTTAAATTAATCATTTCTGGAGTTTCCCATATTCTGGAGTTGGCTATATTAGGTCTAATGTTGACCATTTTCAAAAAGGCAAACGCCTTTTCAGTTTCATTTAGCTCTAGGTAACTATGAAGTCCAGCTTTGATAACCTCAGGGTCTTCAAGTTGACTATCACTCAAAGCGAATACTTGCTCCAAGAATTTTACAACACCCTTATAATTTTTAACCAGCTCATACAGCCGCAACAATTTCTTATCTCTGGAAAGTGATGGCGATGCTGCCTCTAATCTGTCTCTCATGGTCCGAAAAGATCGCCAGATTTCAGTAGCACATTTTTGCAGTTGAGGACATGTTGATGCAACCATCACAGCCAAGCTGATTGCCTTTGTAAGCTTTCCTTCTGCTTCAGGGTTGTTCATATTCAAGTAGCAGAGACCTGCCTGTTCATATGCATTGATCAGAGTTACAAGATGTCCTTCACCACCAATGTTGGTTACTTGATTAAACCTGTTCAAGGCATCTTGATATCGTCCTGCCAATTTGTACAGTAGTCCAAGGTCATAGACTGCAGGTAAGTTTCGATCATGTGACAACTCAATTGCCTCCAAGTATTCCCGCTCTGCTCTGTTGAAATTTTCATTAGGTAAAGTTATCAGAGGCTTGTTCTCAGATGGGTACCTGTAATCCCTTTCTCGAACAGGATATGCCTGTCTTCCCCTTGGAGAAGGGGCACTTCTTGCAGGATATTGCTGTGACCTGGGAGCCTGTGACCTGTGAGCCTGTGACCTGGGATTTTGTGTCCTGTGTGTCTGTGATCTAGTTGCCTTCTCAGCCATCCATGCGTAGCAGAGCCCCAGCTGATGATGTGTTGTGGTGTGTTTCCTCACACGAAGACACCTCTCCAAAACTTTAGCTGCTCTTTCCGGCTGTTTCAATGTCCGTAACAGTTTCCCGCAGTTTGTTAACACCCATGTGCTAGTGTTCCCAAGTTCCAAAGCTTCATCGCACATGTCCATGGGAGTTTTCCTCCCAAATATCCTGTTAAGATCATTCCTTTGGATGATGTACATTGCAGTTCTGTTGAGCACGGCTAATTCAGAAAGAGCAGGGCCACGAAGATTGCTTGAATCATTCCTGTAAACGTCAGTTAAATGCTTAGCTGCATTTTCCACACATGCTTGTATCGTAAGTCCTCCTGGCATCCCCGTGAATATATTGAGATGGGTGCACCTTCTGTATGCCAACCCCAGCCGGAGCTTCCAATAGAGATTTTCTGCATTGCTGCCAATAGCTTCTTCAAACAGACGTATTGCATTAAACAAGTTGACCGGTCCCCCAACTCTACTGTAGCAATAAGCCAATTCTGCTTTAGCTGTCGCAAGACGGTCCGGGAAACTGGACAACTGCTTCATTGCTTGCAGTTTATAGCTGCAGTTCTTAGCCTCCTCTTGTCTGCCAGATCTCCATCTCAGAAACACACAATTCCCGATAGATATAACATTTTCCCATTGTGTCATAGAGATAACCGAATTGTTAATTTTTTCAGCTTTCGCATAGTTCGCTAACTTGATACACACCCAGGTCTTAACATTGAGTTTGAAGACGGTCTCCTCCAGACAGACATCGTCTGCGTCAACCTCATCATCCAAATTCTCAAGCAAACCGAGGAGTCTCTCTTGCGTGAGGCCGGGAATATCCAATCCCGTCAAAGTGGGAATTCCCTCCATTTGAGATTCTAAAAAATCCTCGGTATTCTGCATTGCTTTTAAACCGGACATTTCTGTTTTAAACCTTCACCTATATAGATCAAATGTTTAAAACAATCATAAAACAGTAACACTGATCGTAATTAACTTGTTAAGATAACAATGTCTTAGTTTGATTATGGGAGTCGAAGTAACGCAGTGACTAGATATTTGCCTGTCTACCCAATGGTCGTGGCATCTCTCTCCATCAGAGCGGATTCAAATTGTTCAAACATACATGGGCTCCAGGACGAACCCGCCTAAAATGGATACTAGGACATGTCTTGGGAAGTAAAAGCGGCACATGTATAGATGAGCTGCAATAAAGACATTAGGCCTAAGTGGGGAACAACGAGACAAGAAAGGTATAGGTGTCACGAAATGGCTGGAGGTCGTCGACCCTAATGATCAAAGACCAGAGATCATCGGTCTAGGCCACTACGATTTTGTTGTTGTTGTGAGAACGGGTCCCCGATCAAACACGACCGGAACTCTTTGAAATACGGTGAACATAGTTCCCGAGATCAACGGAAAAACGATATCAACTGAGGATTGTCTATATCAAAGGAGATTGTCGGCATGTTTTTGTACGAGGATCAAAAGACGAGAGTAGAGCAGGGGTTACTTGGTAGGGGGAAAAACAAGTGACGTCCTACAGACAACATTCTAAGCTGTCTGAAAATAACGTTTTAAATTCAGTGTGCTAACGAGGATTAAAACGGGAGGAAGTGTTTCCCTATTCTTGGTCCAATTAAGAAAAGGAATTACTAATGTTCCATGTTGTTTAAAGGCAACGGACATATGTACAGGATGTGCATGTGTAATTCCAATTCATGGACGAGCATAGTTTTTATAAGGTAGTAGTGATGTAG
>JACEFZ010015853.1:197500-215676 GCA_014155875.1 Cepaea nemoralis
AATGCTATATAAAACCTATTTTGCTGTATGCAGTGAATCTTGGAATGTAACAAAACAAATTAGCGACAACTTAGAAACAACAGAGATGTGGTTCCTGAGACGAATGTTGCGAATTCCTTGAACTGCCTGAGTAACTATCAACAATTTTCTGAAAGCTCGCTAAGGAAATTAGAACATTATATACAACAATAAGAAAGAGACAAAAGGCTTTCTTTGGTCATGTGATGAGAATAGAGGCACTAGAGAACCTCGTGACAACTGGAAAGTTTAAGGGGAAGAGAAGCTGTCACAGACTAAGAGAAATGATACTGGATGGACTAAGACAGTGGCATTGAAGAATATCATCAGCAGAGTTGACCCACAACACCATGGACCACAATATGTGCAGAGACATGAACGGTTCGTCAGCTGGCAGGGCGCGTGATGATGATAATGATGATTATATATAAGAGAGATCTGTAGAATCTTGATGGCCAGTGTCTGTTCCCGACAAGGCGGCCGAAGAATAGAGCCTGACAGGCATTGTATTTTGAAACTGAAATTGAAAGGTTAGAAATGCTGCCACAGAAAGGTACTTATTTCGCTACTGCATAGTTTCTTGTGATTATGTGTTTTAAATATTGAGCACAACCCACTACTGGCAACGCCGATCGCTCAATTATTGCTCTATATCTATATTATATAGCTCGATTATTGCTCACTGGATTTAGGAGGCCTGGTGTTCCTTGCCAGTGAGAAGTCCTGATCGTTCGGGTCCCATCGATTGACGGACGTCGGTCGCGGCGATTGGGCAATCTTGAGCATAGCCTACGATGGGTAGCGTTGTGATGTTCTGTTGTGATAATTTGGTGTGTCCAGTGTGTGCCGCGTGGTTACACACCCGCTTCACACGCGTGATCCGGGACTGTTTCCGGATCCGGTCAGGGATATGCACTACTGACGAGCTCAAACGAGGGCGAAACTCGAGTATAGTGCTTCCATATTGACGTGGATAGGCCTTAGGTTCATACCAGAATGCGATCGGCGTTGCCAGTAGTGGGTTGTGCTCAATATTTAAATTTCAAATCCCGAAACAACCACATAATCAATTATGTGTTTTGCTCGTTTTTTCGCTTTAATTCGAGCATAATCCAGACGGGGCTGATATTTGCGTGTGGATTAGCTTTCCTTGCTATCAGTGCGCCTCGTCATCAGGTGAACCCATTCCACCTTTAGAGGCATTTGCAATTTACGTCCGCAAATCAAGGACCAGAAGGTAACATTTTAATGTATTAATGTTTTCCATATGAAACCAGATAGTGTGGAAAATGCTGTTCATTTGACTGATCTTACAGTCTACTCTTTGCCAATTCCATGTGCCGCGGGTTTCTTTAATGTACACATCTTGTACAAGGGACCTTCTGTTTGTCGGCCTTATCCGAAAAAGACTAGACATCATATCTCACTACCCAAGAGAATAAGAGGGCATGCGATATCATCAGTTATCAATGGTTATTGAGAAGAAGAAGAAGAAGAAGAAGAAGAAGAAGAAGAAGAAGAAGCAGAGGAAGAAGAAGAAGAAGAAGAAGAAGAAGAAGAAGAAGAAGAAGAAGAAGAAGAAGAAGAAGAAGAAGAAGAAGAAGAAGAAGAAGAAGAAGAAGAAGAACTCGATAACATAAAGTACACATGGAGACAACAATAAATATGATAAACTCAATACTCACAACTATTCAATACGTGCGTCTAGCACTAGTTTAGACTATGAACCAGGATATCACAACTTCACAACATATATATATATATCGATGTTAAACTGCAAGCACTTATACATGCTAAGATAACATTTCTTAGAAACGGCGCGTCTAACATGCAATGAATAGAATGTTGAAGCACTATATTGCATGTTATTGCTTACAAAATACAACAGAAACTGAAAGTTGAAAACGAGAAACTAAAAGTAATTGATTGACCTAAAGGCTTCAGGCGAATAATAGAGCATAAAGGAAAGTGAACAAGAGAAGATATTAACAGACTATATGTGACATAACCCGACTCAGGTGGGTCTAGTCGTTGTAGTATAGACGTTGACATAATAGTCAAGTTGACGTAACCTTGCTAGCGGAGCTGGGCCATTGTAATATGACTGTGTTCAGGCTTGCCCGCTACTTTTCTCGCAGTCATATTGCCTGGTTTTTCTTTCGTGATGTTATAAGTCAGGAACACCAATAGCTGCATTGGCACGATTCCTCACCGTGTCATGTTTAATGCATAAGACTTGGTAATGTTATACGTGGACTCAGCCACAATCTTATATTATTATCAGTTAGCGCCACGACATATCTACGAACTCCAATCACAACATAAGACCGGCTCGTTTTAATTGTATAATTCACCTTTACGCACTTAAACAGGCTCACATTATCAATTGTTGAACTCTATCACATTTTACTAAAATACTATAACATTTTTTTTTATGGGGGGGGGGGGGGGGGCATATCATATTTACAGGACACCGCAGTCAACACCAGCATTTTCCAGCTGCTGTTGATGCTTTGGCAAGTTTTACGTTCAGTAGTTTGCCATTGCCGTCTTCCTGGCCTAGGAGTTAGCGAATTTCTCCGTAATCCCGTTTATCCACGTGAGCAAACGCAGCTGTGCAAGAATTGGCTGCGTACGGGATATGTGAGCCGGTCGCTCAGAAAGCAATGACTAACTATTGAGCGTAATCTAGCCAAGAAATCACCAACAGCGGTAAAATGCTAGTGTTGAAAGCAATGTCCTGTAATAGGATATGCGGAAACAACAAGTTTGTCAATGCTTTCTGAACGACCGAGGAGGAGGGGGAGGAGGAGGGGAGGCGGAGGAAGGAGGAGGGGAGGAGGAGGAGGGAGGAGGAGAGGGAAGGAGGGGAGGAGGAGGGTGAGGGGAGTAGGAGGAGGATGGGGGAGAAGAAGGAGGAGGAAGAGGAAGGGGGAGGAGGGGAAAAGGAGGAGGAGGGGGAAGAGGAGGAGGAGGAGCAGCAGGGGGAGGAGGAGGGATGAGGAGGCGAGGAGGAGGATGGGGAGGAGGGGGATTAGGAAGAGGAGGGATGAGCAGGAGGAGGAGTTGAAGGGGGAGGAGGATGAGAGAGGAAGAGGGAGAGGAGGAAAGGGAGGAGGATGAGGAGAGGGAGGAGGAGGGAGAGGAGGAGGAGGAGGGGAGGAAGAGGGAATGAGGAGGAGATGGGGAGGAGGAGGAGAGGCATGTGGATGAGGAGATAGAGGAGGAGGAGGGAGGAGGGAGGAGGGGAGGAGGATGAGATAGGAGGAGGGGGAGGAGGAGGATGAGAGAGGAGGAGGGGAGGACGAGAGGGAGGAGGGGGAGGAGGAGGGGGAGGAAGGGGAGGAGCGGAGGAGGAGGAAGATATAACGCATATGCCTGTAGATAACTGTAGCGAAAAGGTCCACCTATTTGAGAAGTATTCAAAATTTTTACATATATGGCAATGCTATTAAAAGTTATGTTCCCTCGCTATATATAAATTATAATGTAAATTAATATTAAATAATATTAAGTAAATAATTGTTTGTACACTTTCAAACTATGACAGTTGGCAGCACGGGAATGAGAGGAAGACGTGTATAAAATTTCATCTCAATCTGATGGACCGTTCGCGAACGCATAAATAACATAGAGACATACATACATACATTGCCTTTTATAGATATAGACTAGCTGACCCGGCCCAGCTTCGCCGCGCCTGGCGGGGATCTGTCTGTCTGTCTGTCTGTCTGTCTGTCTGTCTGTCTGTCTGTCTGTCTGACCCGACCTGACTTCGCCCAGCCCCTGATGGGGAGCATCTCATTTAATTCATATAATTAGTCATATAAGCTCCCGTTCCCGACTGTCTGTCTGTCTGTCTGTCTGTCTGTCTGTCTGTCTGTCTGTCTGTCTGTCTGTCTGTCTGTCTGTCTAATAATTTATTGGTTGTAGTTAGAACAATCTTAGATAAACGAAGACCAACTTACAAAAAGCATTAGAAAGAGCACTTGAAAGATCTTTACATCTTCCCCCAACAATTAACTTGGGTAAATGGAGCGGCAGCAGCAGAAGAAGAAGAAAAAGGAGGAGGAGGAAGGAGGAGGAAGAGGGAGGTGGAGGAAGAAGGAGCAAAAGGGAGGAGCAGGAGGGAGGAGGAGAGAGAAGGAGGAGAGAGGAGGAGGAGGGAGGAGGAGGGAGGAGGGAGGAGGGGGAGGAGAAGGAGGAGGAGGGAGGAGGAGAAGGGATGAGGAAAGAGGAGGAGGAGGGAGGAGGTAGGAGGAGGAAGGATGAGGATGGAGGAGGAGTAGGGAGGAGGAGAGAGGAGGAGGGAGGAGGAGGGAGGAGTAGGAGGGAGGGGGAGGAAGGGGGAGGGGAGGAGGGCGGAGGAAGGATTAGGAGGAGGAGGAAGGAGGAGAGTTGAGGTAGGAGGAGACAAGAGGAGGAGGGAGGAGGAGGGAGGAGGGAGAGGGAGGTGGAGGAGGAGGGAGGAGAAGGGGGGAGGAAGAGGGAGGAGGTGGAGGAAGAGAGAGGAGAGGGAGGATGGAGGTGAAAGGAGGAGGAGGGAGGAGGAGGGAGGGGGAGGAGGGAGGAGGAGGGATTAGGAGGATAGAGGAAGAGGAGGCGGAGGGAGGAGGAGGAAGAAGGATCATGGAGGAGGAGGAGGGAGGAGGAGGAGGAGGGAGGAGACGCAAGGACTTGGAGGGAGGAGGAGGGGAGGATTAGGAGGAGGGAGGAGGATGGAGGAAGGAGGAACAGGGAGAGGGAGGAGGAAGGAGGAGGAGGGAGGAGGAGGAGAGAGGAGGAGAGAGAGGATGAGGAGGATTTAGGTGGAGCATTATAACGCATATGCCTGGAGATAACTGTAGCGAAAGGGTCCACCTACTTGAGAAATATGCAACAATTTTACATATATAGCAATGCTATTAGAAGTTATGTCTCCTCGATATATATACATTATAATTTAAAATGAAATATTAAATTATATTAAGTAAATAACTGTTTTTACACTAAAAAACTATGACAGTTGGCAGCACGGGAATGAGAGGAAGAAGTATAGAAAATTTCATCTCAATCGGATGGACCGTTCGCGAACGCATAAATAACATACATACATACATACATACATTATTATATATATATATATATACACACACACACACACACACACACACACACACACACACACACACACACACATACATACATACACATACTAGCTGACCCGGCCCGGCTTCGCCCAGGCCCTGGCGGGGATCTATCTATCTATCTATCTATCTATCTATCTATCTATCTATCTATCTATCTATCTATCTATCTATCTATCTATCTGTCTGTCTGTCTGTCTATCTATCTGTCTGTCTGTCTGTCTGTCTGTCTGTCTGTCTGTCTGCCAGCCTGCCTGCCTGCCTGCCTGCCTGCCTGTCTGTCTGTCTGTCTGTCTGTCTGTCTGTCTATGTTCGGCCCGTTCCCATTAAAAATATAGATAGAATAGAAGAATAGCTAGATTGATAGAAGAAAATAAGATTGGAAGATATCTATCTAAATTAAACTTACCAAGATATCACGAACAGCCAATATAGTGGGCGGTAGGTTGACTGCAGAGTACTGCAAACGATATGCAACTAACTTTCTCACACACAAAATTACTTTTGTTTATTTTAACGAACGAAAATCTTTATTTTCACAGGTTTAATAATTGGGCACGCAGGCCCGTCCTACATTCTGCCCTTCTTCTCTATTTCCTCTCATACATTCTTTCATTCAACATCTCTTATGAAGCAATTCTTTGACAACAAAAGAACATTAAGCATTAAAATACATGAAAAGTAACTCGTTGAGGAAATGTTTAACATGGGCATCAGAAATACCCAACGTGGGTGTAACTCGCCATACATATGAGAATGTTAAAAAAAATTAATGTGCTGTTGAAGAAAAATAAAAAGATGAGTTAGAAAACTTTCACTATTTAAATAGATGCATTATTTTTATGAAAACTTTGAAAATGCCTTAAATATTATATTATTATTTATTATAACTCATATGCCTGTAAATAACTGTAGACAAAGAGTTTATAAATCTTTGAAAACAATGCAACAATTTATATATAAATTATATAGCAATGCTATTAAAAGTTATGCCCCTTGAAATATACTTTCTTAAGTTAAGTCCCCTCGCTATATATAAATGATAATGTAAATTTAAATATTAAATTTTTGTAAGTAAATAGCTGATTATACACTAACAAACTATGACAGTTGGCTGCACGGGATTACGGGAATGAAAAGAAAACATGTAGAAAATTTCATCTCAATCGGATGGACCGTTATCGAACGCATAAATAACAGCCATACATAAATCGTCTTTTATATATATATATATATATATATATATATATATATATATATATATATATATATATATATATATATATATATATATATATATATATATATATATATATATATATATATATATATATATATATATATTCCCCGTAATAAAGAATTGTCTCCCGTTTATTTTTTCCTAAATAATGTCCCCCTGAACGCTAGCCTTTAACTGCGAGCACAGGTAAAGGTCACGTGCTGACCCCAACACGGCCCGCGCTGGCTGGTGGCTAATCAGACAATCTCACATTGCCGTCGTCGGCCAGTATTCTAAGTATCTCGCTGAATGCTGAGCGTCGGGTAATCTGAGGGCTCGCTTCGCGGGGCAGTTAACCGTGCCCATGCTTAGGTCGCCTAAAAATAAGTTAAAGTATATTCTAGGTAAAATAAAAAATCGGCTGTAAAATAGACATCGTCAATGTCAGAATCTCCGGGTCTTCATCTCCCGCGCCTGGCAATAACGACCAGGAACGACTGTGAACTCGACTCGCGTTACTGCGCAGTGCATGGCTAGAGGTCAGCATGGGACACGGAAGCCACGAGACCAGACAGCCGGGCCAACGAGGAATCACGGCCTGTAGCTCATACGAGCCTAGGACTTCAGACTGGACGGACATGAAAGTGTGCTGCGGTGTATGAGTCGATGCTTGATGGACGAAAGCCTGTATGCTTTGTTGAGTTAGAATACAGGGCTCGTGAGTGTATATTCTATTGCATTTCTGTATTGATGTATGTACTTTGAATGTTTCGAGCAATGGCATTATCGCGGACTTTGCGCGATGCCTGATATGTTTGCTGTGTTAGAAGTACGATTAACAGTGATTGAGTTATATCGCCGAGTGTTGCTACACTCAGTTAGTGTGAGTGATTGTTTTCACGCCTGGTAGTTTATTTAGCGCCTTTGGTCTTACAAACAAGAACCTGACAGGCGCTATGACTAGACTATTCTGGTTATTTTAATTGTAACATTAAAACTGGTAAAGCTATTCATAACTCTACTGAAATCACAATTCGACGCCTCACAATTAGACTATAAACATGAAGCGTAGCAGGATATTAAGCAGCGTGTGCCATGCCGATCGCACGGCTTTCATTCAATGTTTTGCAGTGCAAGGAATGTACAACGAGCGATCTACCTGGTCCTTCTCGGGAATATCTTGAGAGCGCTCAATGTGAAGAGGTTGTATCACCAGTTAGATGTCTATTACAGGACGTTGCAGTCAGCGCCAACATTGTTTGGTTGGTCGTGTGCCATCATGATGTGCTGCTTTCATCTCACGACAAAATGTATCCCCCATACTATAGCTATGTATCTATCTATTACACATTCCAGTCAAGCTGTAATGCATTGAATTACAGGACGTCGCAGTCAACCCCAACATTGCTTGGCGCTTCATGTGCCATCATGATTTGCCGTGTTATGCCACGACCAAATGTATGCCTCATAATATAGCTATGTATCTATCTTTTACATATCGCAGTCAAAGTGTAATGCATTACATTTACAGGACGTCGCAGTCAGCCCCAACATTGTTAGGTTGTTCGTATGCCAAATGATTTGTCGTGTCATATCATGACCAAATGTATGCCTCGTACTATATTTATGTGTCGATCTATTACATATCGCGGTCAAGCTGTAATGCATTGCATTTACAGGACGTCGCAGTCAGCCCCAGCATTGTTTGGTTGTTCGTGTGACACCATGATTTGCAGTGTCAACTCACGACCAAAGCTATGCCTCGTACTATAGTTATGTGTCTGTCTATTACATATTGTAATCAAACAGTAATGAATTGGATTTACAGGACATCGCAGACAAAATTGATGGTCCTTCATTATTATTCTGATTATCATATAGTTCTTCTCTTGTATCATCATAAAGGTCTTTCACATAATCTGACCACGCATGTAAAATCTGATCTTTTTCTATTATGATTTTGCCATCTTTGGTACTTAGGCAACCTGTTGATGTGTGTGTGTTCTTTTGTTAGTGATGTCATTAATTCTTGTGTGCATTAATTTGGTATTCTGGGTGTTGTGTTGGTTTCCAATTTCCTTGCAATTTTCCTCAAGCCATGTTTCTTTTGCCTCTTTGCATAGCTTCCTAATTTTCCTGTGAATTTCTTCGTATATTTCCTTGTTATTTTTGTTATTTCTTCTTATTTCCATGAGTTTTAAGATGTCTTCCATCATCCATTTCTTGCGTCCTATTATCTTTAATTTTGGGATTATCATTGTTGTTAGTAGCCTACAGCTTCTTGACTGATTTCTTTTATATTTCCAATTGGTCACTGACGTCTTGAAATAATATTTCCATATCGGACAATGCATCGAATCTGTTCTTTACCTCTACGTTGAATTTATCTTTTATCTCCTCACTCTTCAGTGCCTGTAGATCAAATTTTGCGTTTCTATTTGTATATTTGACTTTCTTTAAGTTTATATGTAAATTGTCTAAGATGGTTGCAGTAGCAGTACTGCGCTTGGTAGGGGGACATAAACATCTAATATTGTTACAAGGGAGAGTACTAGAATTTGAAAAAAAAAATGGGATACTAGCTATAATACCACTAACTTACATCAATATCTTGTACTTTTTTTTGGAGAAATTAAACATTCAGTCCCTCAGTCATTCTTTGCAATCATGAAAAGAAAGCTATTAATGTCTTTATACAACATATGTGTAATCTTTATTTACTTACATTTTATGATCAACTTTTTCAATTCTATACTTATGATTAATTTCTAAAATTGTACTTCTAATGATAACTTATCGATTGTTACTGATTACCCTTCCCCTCTGTGGGGAAACAACATTATTTTACTGGCCTCTTAAGGCCACCCACAATTTAAAGAAAACTTACTTACATTAACGGCGTAAGACCTTGGAAGTCTATAGGGTTTATGTTGATAAATATGTTTAGAGGAAATATCATTTATGTTTGTAAATTTCATTCAGTCTCTCTCTCTCTCTCTCTCTCTCTCTCTCTCTCTCTCTCTCTCTCTCTCTCTCTCTCTCTCTCTCTCTCTCTCTCTCTCTCTCTCTCTCTCTCTCTCTCTCTCTCTCTCTCTCTCTCAAGCAGACACCATTTTCACAGCTTTCGCGTTTTGCTTGGTAAAATGGGATATTTGCTGCGAGGTTTAATGTGGGGAAATTGTGTAGATACATACAAGAGTATCATTTTCAGAAACATAGTGATTCAGGAATATTTTTGAGTTTCTTTACACGAAACTAAGTGTGAATGAGTATACCTGGAGTGTGAAAGAGTTTCTATTAAATGTTATGGTGTGCTTGGGAGTAAATGATTACTCAACCGTCATCATTAACAGGAATTATGTAGGTAGTTACACCATGCCACGAATATAATGTTGTCACATGTGTATGAATGTATATGGTGTATTCGCAAATGTAAAAAAGACACTGCTTTTGTACATTGATTGATTGATTGATTGATTTAGAACCGACATCAAAGTATTCGGAGCATTGCCATAAGCGCTTCGTCCCCATCCTCAGCAGCCAGCGAAGAGTTCCAACACCAATAGTACCGGTAGCAATCTGATTATATGTCCGTCTCGCCTTTCCTCTGAGGGTAGAGCCAGATCCCCCCGTCACTCCTCGCTGTCTCATTCTTACCAGACTATGGTGATCCATTTGCTCCTCCGAGGTGTACACGTGCTCCCACAAGGCCGCAACCACGTCTGCCTTGTCATGCATCAATACTCCACCAAGTTTTGCAGAGCCAGCCAATCTGTCCGCCTGTTCATACCCCAGCACACCCGGCATGCAGCGGAGAAAAGATCCAGGCAATGCTTGCCACCCATGACCTCCGAAGCGAAGCAAGCCACTTTACACGAAGCTTGAATGTCCTCACCTTCCTCAGCATGCTTTTTGAGTCAGTTACAATCACGATGTGTGCGTGTGTATCGTATTCTCCATCCAGCTGAAAGCTGCACTGACCGCCTCTGCCTCCATTCTTAAGCTAGATGTTGTGGTATCATATGCCAGGCTCTCCTGCACCAAACGTCGACCATTAGCTTTTTGTAAATGCTTTTGTACATAATAAACGATTATAAAAAAAAAGAAAGAAAGAAAGACAATTAATAACGCCCATCCTAAACTTTGATAACATTAAGAAAGAAATGAGAAGACTGAATATTAACATATTAGGTACATGTGAGACCAGAGGGCAGTATAACTTCCGAGGAATACAGCATAAACCATTCTGGTGGAGAGAAAAAAAATATAGGGGCATCAATTACAATGGATATATAAATAGGAGAAGAACAATGTTGGTTTGTAGAAGGCAAGGGTTCAGTGAATGCGAAATATTCTCAAAGCCAATGCATTTCTTCGCCTCACGTTTTCATACCCAGGGCTTCTTGAATGATATAACGAAGTAGACATGGCCGAGGACCAGAGTAAAAATTTTGAAATGACCGTCATCCTCGGAGATTTCAACGAAAAAGTAGCAACGAGAAGGTGAGTGGTTTGACTGGTGACTATGGCCTAGGTGATAGGAATGAGAGAGATGACGATTAACAGGCGAAGTGAGTAGGACAAAACCTGGTCTGGCACAATCAAGGCCTGCATGCACTTATTTTCGCACTGGCGAAAGGCCGTGCAAGCTTATGGGGCTTATGTTGACAAATATTACAAATAGTTCTCTCCCCCCCCCCCCCCAATCTTCCTCCCTCCTCTCTCTCTCTCTCTCTCTCTCTCTCTCTCTCTCTCTCTCTCTCTCTCTCTCTCTCTCTCTCTCTCTCTCTCTCTCTCTCTCTCTGCTAAATGCAGGTGCAATTACGTTTTGCTTAGAGAATATTTCAAATATCATAATAACGTGATAGTAATTGCTTGATTGATCACTACACTTGTCTTCAAGCAGTCTGCGGAAATTTTTTTTTTTTTTTTTCGCATGTCCTATTTACATCGCTGTCAACAACAGCATTTTACCGCTGTTGTTGATGTCTTTGCAAGATTACGCACAGTATTTAGCATTGCTTACTGAGCGACAATCTCAGATACCCCTGTAAGTAACCAACGCGACCCGATTCCCTACCGAATATCGCGCAGCTGTGACCCGTGTCCCCGCACGTTGATATACGGGATTACGGAGAAAATCGTTAACCTCTTCGCCAGGGAGACCGGCTCTGCGGAATTACTAGATATCTAAAAGAAAAACACCCCGGCAAGCAAAATTGATGGTCCTTCAATATTATTCTGATGATCATATTGTTCTTCACTTGTATCATCATAAAGGTCTTTCACATAATCTGACCACGCATGTAAAATCTGATTTTTTTCTATTATGATTTTGCCATCTTTGGTTTTTAGGCAACCTGTTGATGTGTGTGTTCTTTTGTTAGTGATGTCATTAATTCTTGTGTGCATTAATTTGGTATTCTGGGTGTTGTGTTGGTTATCAATTTCCTTGCAATTTTCCTCAAGCCATGTTTCTTTTGCCTCTTTGCATAGCTTCCTAATTTTCCTGTGAATTTCTTCGTATATTTCCTTGTTATTTTGTTATTTCTTCTTATTTCCATGAGTTTTAAGATGTCTTCCATCATCCATTTCTTGCGTCCTATTATCTTTATTTTTGGGATTATCATTGTTGTTAGTAGCAGCTTCTTGACTGATTTATTTTATGTTTCCAATTGGTCACTGACGTCTTGAAATAATATTTCCATATCGGACAATGCATCGAATCTGTTCTTTACCTCTACGTTGAATTTATCTTTTATCTCCTCACTCTTCAGTGCCTGTAGATCAAATTTTGCGTTTCTATTTGTATATTTGACTTTCTTTAAGTTTATATGTAAATTGTCTAAGATGGTTGCAGTAGCAGTCTGGTCTTGGTAGGGGGACATAAACATCTAATATTGTTACAAGGGAGAGTACTAGAATTTGAAAAAGAAAATTGTATACCTAGCTATAATACCATTAACTTACATCTAAATCTTTTTTTTTGCTTGAGAAATCAAAGAGTCAAGACTCCAGTCAATGCTTGCAATCCTGAAAAGAAAGTTTTTAAAGTCTTTATATAACATTTGTTTAATCTTTAATTACTTACATTTTATAACCCACTTTTTGAATTCTACGTTTATGTTATATTCTTAAAACTGTTCTTTTAATGATACATATAACATATATGATATCAATAATCCAAACATTTTTTTACTGGCCTCTTAAGGCCACCCACATTGTAAAGAAAATTTATTCTCTCTCTCTGTCTCTGTCTCTGTCTGTCTCTGTCTCTGTCTCTCTCTCTCTCTCTCTCTCTCTCTCTCTCTCTCTCTCTCTGTCTCTCTCTCTGTCTGTCTCTGTCTGTCTCTCTCTGTCTCTGTCTGTCTGTCTGTCTGTCTGTCTCTCACTCTCTCTCTCTCTCTCTCTCTCTCTCTGTCTCTCCTCTCTCCTCTCTCTCTCTCTTCTCTTCCTCCTCTCTCTCTCTCTCTCTCTCTCTCTCTCTCTCTCTCTCTCTCTCTCTCTCTCTCTCTCTCTCTCTCTCTCTCTCTCTCTCTCTCTCTCTCTCTCAAGCAGACACCATTTTCACAGCTTTCGCGTTTTGCTTGGTAAAATGGGATTTTGCTGCTAGGTTTAATGTGGGGAAATTGTGTAGATACATACAAGAGTATCATTTTCGGAAACATAGTGCATTCAGGAATATGTTTGAATTTCTTTACACGAAACTAAGTGTGAATGAGTATACCTGGAGCGTGAAAGAGTTTCTATTAAATGTTATGGTGAGCTTGGGAGTAAATGATTACTCAACCATCATGATTAACAGGAATTATGTAGGTAGTTACACCATGCCAAGAATATAATGTTGTCACATGTGTATGAATGTATATGGTGTATTCGCAAATGTAAAAAAGACACTGCTTTTGTACATTGATTGATTGATTGATTGATTGATTTAGGAACGGACATCGTAGTATTCGGAGCATTGCCATAAGCGCTTCGTCCCCATCCTCAGCAGCCAGCGAAGAGTTCCAACACCAATAGTACCGGTAGCAATCTGATTATATGTCCGTCTCGCCTTTCCTCTGAGGGTAGAGCCAGATCCCCCCGTCACTCCTCGCTGTCTCATTCTTACCAGACTATGGTGATCCATTTGCTCCTCCGAGGTGTACACGTGCTCCCACAAGGCCGCAACCACGTCTGCCTTGTCATGCATCAATACTCCACCAAGTTTTGCAGAGCCAGCCAATCTGTCCGCCTGTTCATTCCCCAGCACACCCGGCATGCAGCGGAGAAAAGATCCAGGCGATGCTTGCCACCGTGACCTCCGAAGCGAAGCAAGCCACTTTACCCGAAGCTTGCCTGTCCTCACCTTCCTCAGCAAGCTTTTTGAGTCAGTTACAATCACGATGTGTGCGTGTGTATCGTATTCTCCATCCAGCGGAAAGCTGCACTGACCGCCTCTGCCTCATTCTTAAGCTAGATGTTGTGGTATCATATGCCAGGCTCTCCTGCACCAAACGTCGACCATTAGATTTTAGTAAATGCTTTTGTACATAATAAACGATTATAAAAAAAAAGAAAGAAAGAAAGACAATTAATAACGCCCATCCCTAAACTTTGATAACATTAAGAAAGAAATGAGAAGACTGAATATTAACATATTAGGTACATGTGAGACCAGAGGGCAGTATAACTTCCGAGGAATACAGCATAAACCATTCTGGTGGAGAGAAACAAAATATAGGGGCAGCAGTTACAATGGATATATAAATAGGAGAAGAACAATGTTGGTTTGTAGAAGGCAAGGGTTCAGTGAATGCGAAATATTCTCAAAGCCAATGAATTTCTTTGCCTCACGTTTTCATACCCAGGGCTTCTTGAATGATATAACGAAGTAGACATGGCCGAGGACCAGAGTAAAAATTTTGAAATGACCGTCATCCTCGGAGATTTCAACGAAAAAGTAGCAACGAGAAGGTGAGTGGTTTGACTGGTGACTATGGCCTAGGTGATAGGAATGAGAGAGATGACGATTAACAGGCGAAGTGAGTAGGACAAAACCTGGTCTGGCACAATCAAGGCCTGCATGCACTTATTTTCGCACTGGCGAAAGGCCGTGCAAGCTTATGGGGCTTATGTTGACAAATATTACAAATAGTTCTCTCTCCCCCCCCCCCCCCAATCTTCCTCCTCCTCTCTCTCTCTCTCTCTCTCTCTCTCTCTCTCTCTCTCTCTCTCTCTCTCTCTCTCTCTCTCTCTCTCTCTCTCTCTCTCTCTCTCTCTCTCTCTGCTAAATGCAGGTGCAATTACGTTTTGCTTAGAGAATATTTCAAATATCATAATAACGTGATAGTAATTGCTTGATTGATCACTACACTTGTCTTCAAGCATTCTGCGGAAATTTATTATTTTTTTTTCGCATGTCCTATTTACATCGCTGTCAACAACAGCATTTTACAGCTGTTGTTGATGTCTTTGCAAGATTACGCACAGTATTTAGCATTGCTTACTGAGCGACAATCTCAGATACCCCTGTAAGTAACCAACGCGACCCGATTCCCTACCGAATATCGCGCAGCTGTGACCCGTGTCCCCGCACGTTGATATACGGGATTACGGAGAGCATCGTCAACCTCTTCGCCAGGGAGACGGCTCTGCGGAA
The DNA here is from genome assembly GCA_014155875.1 of Cepaea nemoralis. Classification (NCBI taxonomy): domain Eukaryota; kingdom Metazoa; phylum Mollusca; class Gastropoda; order Stylommatophora; family Helicidae; genus Cepaea; species Cepaea nemoralis. Next base: position 212,508 of record JACEFZ010015853.1, read on the forward strand.
TTACTAGATATCTAAAAGAAAAATACCCCGGCAAGCAAAATTGATGGTCCTTCAATATTATTCTGATGATCATATTGTTCTTCACTTGTATCATCATAAAGGTCTTTCACATAATCTGACCACGCATGTAAAATCTGATTTTTTTTTTTCTATTATGATTTTGCCATCTTTGGTTTTTAGGCAACCTGTTGATGTGTGTGTTCTTTTGTTAGTGATGTCATTAATTCTTGTGTGCATTAATTTGGTATTCTGGGTGTTGTGTTGGTTATCAATTTCCTTGCAATTTTCCTCAAGCCATGTTTCTTTTGCCTCTTTGCATAGCTTCCTAATTTTCCTGTGAATTTCTTCGTATATTTCCTTGTTATTTTTGTTATTTCTTCTTATTTCCATGAGTTTTAAGATGTCTTCCATCATCCATTTCTTGCGTCCTATTATCTTTATTTTTGGGATTATCATTGTTGTTAGTACAGCTTCTTGACTGATTTATTTTATGTTTCCAATTGGTCACTGACGTCTTGAAATAATATTTCCATATCGGACAATGCATCGAATCTGTTCTTTACCTCTACGTTGAATTTATCTTTTATCTCCTCACTCTTCGGTGCCTGTAGATCAAATTTTGCGTTTCTATTTGTATATTTGACTTTCTTTAAGTTTATATGTAAATTGTCTAAGATGGTTGCAGTAGCAGTCTGGTCTTGGTAGGGGGACATAAACATCTAATATTGTTACAAGGGAGAGTACTAGAATTTGAAAAAGAAAATTGTATACCAGCTATATTACCACAGACTTACATCTAAATCATTTACTTTTGTTTGAGAAATTAAAGAGTCAATAGTCCAGGCAAAATTTGCAATCATGAAAAGAAAGCTATTAAAGTCTTTACAAAACATTTGTTTAATCTTTATTTACTTACATTTTATGACATACTTTTTTAATTCTACGTTTATATTTAATTTTTAAAACTGTACTATATGATAACTTATTACAAGTTAGTATGATGATTCGAAACATTTTTTTACTGTCCTCTTAAGGCCACCCACAATTTAAAGATAAATGTACTCTCTCTCTCTCTCTCTCTCTCTCACTCTCTCTCTCACTCTCTCTCTCTCTCGCTCTCTCTCTCCTGTCTACCTCCCTCCCCCTCTCTCTCTCACTCTCTCTTCTCTCTCCCTCCCTCCCTCTCTCTCTCCTCTCTCCCTTCCTCCCTCTCTCTCTCTCTCACTCTCTCTCTCGCTCTCTCTCTCTCCTGTCTCCCTCCCTCCCCCACTCTCTCTCACTCTCTTTTCTCTCTCACTCTCTCTCTCACTCTCTCTCTCTCACTCTCTCTCTCTCTCTCTCGCTCTCTCTCTCCTGTCTCCCTCCCTCCCCCTCTCTCTCACTCTCTCTTCTCTCTCCCTCCCTCCCTCTCTCTCTCCTCTCTCCCTTCCTCCCTCCCTCTCTCTCTCTCACTCTCTCTCTCGCTCTCTCTCTCCTGTCTCCCTCCCTCCCCCACTCTCTCTCACTCTCTCTCTCTTCTCTCTCACTCTCTCTCTCACTCTCTCTCTCTCGCTCTCTCTCTCCTGTCACCCTCCCTCCCCCTCTCTCTCTCTCCTCTCTCTTCCTCCCTCCCTCTCTCTCTCCTCTCTCCCTCCCTCCTTCTCTCTCTCTCTCTCTACTCTCTCTCTCTCTCTCTCTCTCTCTCTCTCTCTCCTCAAGCAGACACCATTTTCATAGCTTTCGCGTTTTGCTTGGTAAAATGGGATCTTTGCTGATAGGTGTAATGTGGGGAAATTGTGTAGATACATACAAGAGTATCATTTTCGGAAACATGGTGAATCAGGAATATTTTTGAATTTCTTTACACGAAACTAAGTGTGAATGAGTATACCTGGAGTGTGAAAGAGTTTCTATTAAATGTTATGGTGTGCATTGGGAGTAAATGATTACTCAACCATTATCTTTAACAGGTATTATGTAGGTAGTTACACCATGCCACGAATATAATGTTGTCACATGTGTATGAATGTATATGGTGTATTCGCAAATGTAAAAAAGACACTGCTTTTGTACATTGATTGATTGATTGATTGATTGATTGATTTAGGAACCGACATCATAGCATTCGGAGCATTCCCATAAGCGCTCCGTCCCCATCCTCAGCAGCCAGCGAAGAGTTCCAACACCAATGGTACCAGTAGCAATCTGATTATATAGTCCGTCTCGCCTTTCCTCTGAGGGTAGAGCCAGATCCCCCCGTCACTCTTCGCTGTCTCATTCTTACCAGACTATGGTGATCCATTTACTCCTCCGAGGTGTACACGTGCTCCCACAAGGCCGCAACCACGTCTGCCTTGTCATGCATCAATACTCCACCAAGTTTTGCAGAGCCAGCCAATCTGTCCGCCTGTTCATTCCCCAGCACACCGGCATGCCCCGGAGAAAAGATCCAGGCAATGCTTGCCACCCGTGACCTCCGAAGCGAAGCAAATCACTTTACCCGAGGCTTGCCTGTCCTCACCTTCCTCAGCAAGCTTTTTGAGTCAGTTACAATCACGATGTGTGCGTGTGTATCGTATTCTCCATCCAGCGGAAAGCTGCACTGACCGCCTCTGCCTCCATTCTTAAGCTAGATGTTGTGGTATCATATGCCAGGCTCTCCTGCACCAAACGTCGACCATTAGCTTTTTGTAAATGCTTTTGTACATAATAAACAATTATAAAAAAAAAGAAAAGAAAGAAAGACAATTAATAACGCCCATCCCAAACTTTGATAACATTAAGAAAGAAATGAGAAGACTGAATATTAACATATTAGGTACATGTGAGACCAGAGGGCAGTATAACTTCCGAGGAATACAGCATAAACCATTCTGGTGGAGAGAAAAAAATATATAGGGGCATCAATTACAATGGATATATAAATAGGAGAAGAACAATGTTGGATTTGTAGAAGGCAAGGGTTCAGTGAAATGCGAAATATTCTCAATGCCAATGAATTTCTTCGCCTCACGTTTTCATGACCAGGGCTTCTTGAATGATATAACGAAGTAGACATGGCCGAGGACCAGAGTAACAATTTTGAAATGACCGTCATCCTCGGAGATTTCAACGAAAAAGTAGCAACGAGAAGGTGAGTGGTTTGACTGGTGACTATGGCCTAGGTGATAGGAATGAGTAGAGATGACGA